>CAUYSK010052061.1:0-22979 GCA_963575035.1 Avahi laniger | reverse complement strand
GTACACACTGCAATGCCTGGCTGAGTTTTTTAAAATTTCATTTTGGTAGAGACATCTCACTCTTGCTCAGACTGTCTCGAACTCCTGAGCTCAAGCAGTCCTCCCACCTCAGCCTCCCAGAGTGCTAGGATTACAGGCATGAGCCACTGAGCCCAGCCGGATCTACCAAGAATTGATTTTTGTGTATGGTGTGAGATGAGGGTCAAATTTTATTTATTTCCATTGTTGTTATTTATTGTTATTTGTTTCTATTGTTATTAAAAACTTTTTTTCTCTTTGATATACATGAGTGTCATTATTGTAAGTGACCATATATACATTGGCTTATTTCTGAACTCTCTTCAGTTCTATTGATCTATTTGTCTATTGTTATGCCAATGCCTCACTGTCTTAATTGCTAAGGCTTTATACAGGACATTTAAAATCTGTTAAATTAGGTCGTCCATCTTGGTTCCTTTTTTTTTTTTTTTTTTAAGATTGTTTTGGTTAGTCTAGGTCCTTTGCATTGCCATATAAATTATAGATTCAGATTATTTCTACACACAAATAATTAAGCCTGCTGGGATTTTGATTGGAATTGAGTTAAATTTATAGATCAGTTTAGGGAAAATGATATCTTAACAATATCAAGGCAATGGTATATCTCTCCATTTATTTAGGTCTTTAATTTTTTTTGAGCCATGTTTGATCACTTATGGTATATAGTTCTTTCACACCTTTTTAAAATCTGCTTTTCTTTTCTAATTTCTTGAAGTAGAAACTGCAATCATTGATTTTAAAATTTTCTTCTTTTCCAATATATACGTTTAATATATAAATTTTCTACGAAGCATTGCTTTGGCTCTATCTCACAAAGTTTACTAATTTCTATTATTATTATTCAATTCAAAATAATTTCTAATTTGCCCTGTGATTTCTTCTTTGACCAATACATAATTTAGAAATGTATTGCTTAATTTCCAAATATATCTATTTGTTACTGATTTCTAATTTAATTCCATGGTGGTCAAAAAACATATCCTGTATGACTTCAGTCTTTTGAAATTTAACAAGACTTGCTTTAAAATAGCCCAAATTGTGGTATATTTTGGTGAATGATCTATGTGCTCTTAAATAGTATGTGTTTTTTGTTTTTTTGTTTTTTTTTTTAATAGTATGTGTTTTTTTTCTTTTTGTAGTTGGGTATAATATTCTATAAATACTCTATAAATGTTCAATTAAACTGGTTAGGAGTGTTTTTCAATCTTTTATACTGTTATGATTTTCTATCTGCCTATTCCATCGGTTACAGAAAGAAGTATTTCAAAATCTCCAATTGTACTTGTGTATTTATCTATTTATTCTTTTCTTTTTGTCAATTTTTACTTCCTTTTTGAAGGTATGCTATCAGATACATATACATTCAGGATTATTGTGACTTCCCATTGAACTGACCCTTTTATCATTATGAACTGGTAGTAATTTTTGCCTGAAAATCTACCTTGTCTGATAGTAACATAGGCATGCCAGCTTTCTTATGATTAGTGTTAACATGGTATATGGTACTTATGTTTCCATCATTTTACTTTCAACTTCTCTGTATCCTTATATTCAAATTTTGCATCTTACAAGAATATTGTTGGAGTTTTTTATTTAAAAACTATCTGCCTTTTATTGGAGTATTTAGTCCTTTCATACTTAATGTAATTATTAATATGGTTTTAAGTCTACCATCTCTGCATTTTTCCACTTGTCCCATATGTTCTTTATTTTCTTTCTCCTTCCTTACTGCCTTCTTTTGGGCATGTGCCTCACATGTAGTATGCAAGTGTGCCATGTGACTGTTGCCTGTACTTCCTGAATAAATAAGTGATGAATTTAAGAGCATATTTCATCATTTAATTATATTGCTTCATTAATTTCTGAGTGAACTGAAGTATTCATCATTGGTTAAATTGCGACATACTGGTTTATCAGAATAAACGGTCCTGTCAAAGTCTTTAACATGTAAGCCAGAAAATAACTCAAGTGTTTAAAGAAAAAAAAGTTGTATGTTGATAAAATATCTCTCATGGAGCTGATATGGATGATGTCTGAATTTACTTTATTATTTCCATAGAATATACAACAGCAAAATTCATGAAAGCTATAGGAGGATATCATGTCAGCCATTTCTATCATGAAACATGCTGTATCAATTTCATGTCAATATTTTTTTTGACTAATTTCTTAAGGAAATACTTTCTTCTCCCTCTGGTAATTTGCTTTAACTTTGGAAAGCTGCAGAGGAAGAGAAATTTTAAGAGAGATTCAGGGCACACTGCCTAGAGAAACTTACTTTTCTTAGTGATTGATGTGATCCAGGCTTGTGTCATACAGGTATGATGCAATTTCATGCATGTGTGAAGATTATGGTTAACCAAGGGTTTGCTTGATGAAATGGTGAAACTAAACTTCAGGGAATTTTCAGAAATAATTCTGTGAAATGTAATTATACTTAAGGTCTCTTTAATGTAGCTAAATTTTTCCATACATAAACTTTAGCAGTAATAATATTAATTTCTTTTGCCTTGTTTTGGTACCATCATAGAGACAAAAAGACACAGTCATGCAATAGATTAATTCACAATTTATATGTACTTATAGTGCTGGATATTACCTATGCCAGACATCATAGGTAATCTGAAATAAATCCAAGTTACTGGTCAAGGAAGACCAGTCAAGCAGGAGGAGCTACATTATGAATACAAATAACCATAGTATACATGCACCGGAAGTTTAAATAAAATGCCAAGGGAGTTCAAGTGGAAAATATTATTTCCAACTGGAGCTGGGATAGATCAAGAACTCTTTATGAAGGAGGGAGCATTTATGTTGGGCCCTAAAGGATAAGCAGAAATTTGAGAGCCACTGATGTAGTGAAGGATATTTTTCAGGTAAATGCACCACCAAAGGTGTAGTGATGGGTTTGGCAAGAAAAGGAATCATTCTGTTTTGTTGGTGTATAAAGTACAAGTAGGAAAGTAGTGATAGATAATCCTGGAAAGATAAGATGGACTACACCAAGGAGAGTTTTAAATGCCAAGCATCATTATTACCCATTACACATTTAATGAACACTTACTAATTCCCTTACCAAGTGCTTAAAAATAGGGCTAGCTGCTGTATAGACATATAGAAAAATGAACATGGTCTATATGTGTCTAGGACATAAAATACAGTTCCCCCATATCTAATGGTCTCTATTCTACTTCATAAATATTCTGATTTTAAAAAATGTTTATTGGTATTTATATTAGTTGTGTTTATATTTATATTAGATTTATATTTACCTATCATTTACAACGACATTGATTGGAAAACTGGTTACAATAGCAAACTGGTTTTCCATTGACCTGCCTGTGGCTACCTTTCGCAGTAGCTAGACTATTACTTATTGAGATTTAGTCTGCCAAAGTCATAGAGATTTTTATGACGTTTGATCTCTTCCCTTAATTTTTAAGCATCCAGAACTTCATAAACCAAATATATTAGCCAATCTTTAGCATTAAACATCCAGGACATATATGGACACTACTTAATATGGAACACTACTCATTGTCCCCTGACATTGACCTTCTATGCTATATTTTTCCTAGTCTGTGATAGGTAGAATTGGGCTTCCCAAATTTCTAGGTCCTGGTGTACACACACTTTATTCCAGTTATTCAAACACTAATCTAGGTGTTGCTGTGAAGGAATTTTAAACATGTAATTATTAATAAGATTCCAAAATCATTGACCCTAAGATAGGCAGATTGTTTGAGTAGGCCTGACTTAATCACATTGAGTTCTTTACATGTGGTTCTAGAAGTAAGAGACAGAGAAATTCAGAGATTCTACACATGAGAAGCATTCAACAGGAGAGAAAACCTTAAGCGGTGGCTTTGAAGATGGGGCCATGTAGCATGACATTCAGTCGGCCTCTAAGAGCCAAAAATGGCTGCTGACTAACAGCCTACAAGGAAAAGAGAAACTCTGTCCTCTAGCTTCAAGGAATGGAATTTTGCCAACAACCTGAATGAGCTTAGAAAAAAATTCTTCTCTGGAATCTCTAGATGAGAGCTCAGTCTGGCTAGTATTTTGATTTCAGCCTTTGAGATCCTGAGCAGAGAATCCAGTCATACCGGTCTGGACTTTTGACCCACAAAACTCTGAGCAAATCAGTGGGTGTTATTTTATACTGCTAATTTTGTGGTAATTTGTTACTTAGTGAAAGAAAACTAATACATGGTCCATTTCTCCTATATCTTCATCTCCTCCTCATTCAGCCCAAGTCTATTGCCTGTAAATTATAAGCCACTCTTCTCAGAGAAAAGCAACTTGCTTACAAACCTCACATTCATTTTCACCACGAATATTTTATTGGTACATTTTTCAAATAGTGCCTTCCCACAATGTGCATTCAGGCTTCTAAATTTTTCCTTTTTCTTTTCAAAAGTTATAAAAGATTTCAGACATAAGAAAATGTCTAAAGAACATTACTTAAAAAAATACCTTGTGTCCATTATTTACGTTAGGAAATAAAGAATTCCTGACCCATATGAAATCTTTGTGCACTCTGCCCCAATCCTGTTCCCATTACTTCTTCGCCAGAGGTAAACACTGTCTTGAATTTGATGTTTGTCTTTCCACATGTGTTTTTATACTTTCTTTAACATGTAGGTATCCATAAATAATATACGATATTGTTTTTCATGTTTTCAAAACTTTACATAAATGGCATCATGGCGTCTGCAACTTTCTGCAAGCTGAGTTTTTTCCCCTTCTCCCTCAATGTTATATTTTCGAGAATGGTATTTTATTTGGGTACCTAGTATCCCCGACTGAATGCTGGGCAGTCCCAACCCAGGACTTTATAAGGATGTTGGGAGGAATGACACATAGGCACCAATAGGTATGAAATAAAGATTAGTATTCATGTAGTGAAAGGCAAAAGGATTCCTCAAGGAGAAGGGGTCAGGGTTAGACAAGAATGAAGCAAGATCAAGGGCAAGCGAATATATTGGGGGGAGCTAAGGAAGAATTCCTCTGTACAGGCTGGAAGTTTATAAGGCTTGAACTTTTCACTGGTGCCAAAGCATGAGTGGTGTGTACAGGTCTTCCTCTTTCCTAGATGGAGAAAAGCTGCCAACAGACAACCATCAAAAATGGACTCAGCCTCTTTATTATAGCCATGTTGGGAGATAGACTCTAGTTAGCTCATTTTTACTCTACGATATTCTACTTGGTGATCATTTATCACTTTCTGTGTTAATGAACATTTAAGTTATTTCTAATTCTTCACTATTTCAAACAATGCTGCAGAGAACATTCTTCTGCATGGCTCCAGGTACATGTGGGAGAATTTCTCAGAGTATATGCTTAGGAATAGAATTGGTGGGTCATAGGGTATGCGTATTTTCAACTTTGCTAGATACTTTCAATTGCTCTCCAAAGTGGCTTTCCTGGATAACACTCTCACTGGCTGTGTATGAAGGTTCCTGTTCCTTCACATCCTTTCCCATACTTGGCCTGGTCAGACTTTCTAATTTTTGCCCATCCAATGGGTGTACTATGGAATCTCATTTTTTTCAGTTTGCATTACATATTACCAATTACTAATAAGATTGAACATCTTTTCCTATATTTATTATTCATTAAAGTTTCTTATTGCACAAAATGACCTCTGTTTTGCCCTTTTATCTTTTTCTCTATTGGAATATTTGTCTTTTAAAAAAAATGACATGTAGGACAATTTTTACATACACATTGTAAATAGATTCCTTCGGTTTGGAGTTTGTCTTCATTTCATTCACGATGTCTTTTGGTGTACAGAAAAGTTTTAAATTTTAATTTAGTCTAGTTTATTAATCTTTATGGTGTATAGTTCTAAAATCTTGCCTAAAACCATCTTTTCCTAATCCAAAGTCATAAAGATATTTTTCTATAAGTTTTAAAGTTTTTCTGCCCACATTTACAACTTTTATTCATTTAAATTTGTTTTGGGGAATGATATTTTTCTAGTGTGGACAACCAGCTATCCCAGCATCCTCTCCCCAGTGATTAGTAAGGACTCCTCTGTTACATAACAAGCTTCCATATACGGGTGCATCCGTTTCTAGGCCTTCGGTCAGTCTGTGTTCTGTCCCTGCACAAGCATTGCTCTGTCTTAAACCACATTGTTCTAATTGCTATAGCTTTAGGACACAAGATTCATGATATCTAAAGAATGAGTCCTTTATTCTTCAGAATTATTTTGGCAATTTCCAACCTTTTGCTAATTCATATGGACTTTAAGGTAAACTCATTAACTTTTATCAAAAAAGCCTGTTGAATTTTGGATTGGGGAGAACTGATGTCTTTATGTTACTGAGATTTCCCATCCATCCATGAGCATTTCTTTCATTAATATCTTTCAAAATTTTTATATTTTTCTTTATAAAAAGTCTTATATAGTTCTTAAAGATTTATTTCTAGATATATGTTTTATTGCTATTATAAATATCTTTAAAATTATATTTTTAAACAATTTGTTGCTGGTTTTTAGGAATACAATTGATCGGCATAATCATTATCTGTTGATTCCCTTGGATATTTTTATGTAGCAAAGCATATAAGTTGAAAATAATGATAGTTTTATGACTTTCTAATCCTTATATCTCTTTATTTTTCTCATGTCTTATACCAGAGGGCTTTTAATAAAAATCAATAGAATGTTGTACAGAAAAGAAATATCAGGCATTCTCTTCTTGCTCCTGATTTGTATGTCCTCATTTCAAAGTATAGCTTTATTAATACTGAGACTCCTGTTAACAGATATTGTAAGAGGAGAACTGTCTAACCTACAAAGGCCTGTGTTTGTTTTTTAGTGATAAGACCAGGAGCTGATTTAAGTAGGTATATTCAATAATTCGTTGAATTTTACTAGATTCAATTATGTGAATAACTCCACTTACTAGAAGTAGATTTGTAAATACATTTTAATATTTGCCATAAAAAAACCTGAAATGTGCTATTTATCAGGATCCATTAGCTTAGGCTCTACGCTTTAAGTCAGCTTTCCAGAAATCCTAATAAGTTTGCATTGACCAATGGTATTATATGTTAACTATGAAAGGATAGTATATTAGTCTGTTTGGGCTGCCATAACAATATATAGACTCGGTGGTTTAAACAACAGAAATGCATTTTCTCACAATTCTGGTTGCTAGATGTCCAGATCAAGGTCTGGCAGTGTTGGTTTCTGGTGAGGGCTTTCTTCCTGGTATAGATAGCCACCTTCTAGATCACATCTCACATGGCAGAGAGCGCGTGAGCTCTCTAGTGTCTCTTCTTATAAGGACACTAACCCTATTGGATCATTTGACTTTACTTCCTTATTCCAAATACAGCCATGCCGGGAGTTAGGATTTCAACATAGAATTTTAGGGGGACACATCATTCAGTCCATAATACATAGCTATTTAAATACCTCCACTTAACTGATTTTCTAAGTTAGCTAGTACTTGCCATTCTCTTTGTAAAAGGAATACATGCTATGAGTTGACATGTGCTCATGGCTAGTAGACTCACTAGTAGGCCCCACACGACTATTCTCATATGTTGAATGGTAAGTTTATTGAGTCAGTTGTATTGATTGCTAAATGGGTGTTCATGCTAATTGAACTTGTTACTGTAATCATATAATTCAAATTAATTTAACTTAGTGCAAACGAATAAATATAAATGTGAAAAGAAAAAGTTACTGTTTCTGTGAAAACTAAATTGAATACTTTAGAAACATTCAGTTTTAAAGACTATTGTCAAAATAGTTGACAACTATAAAAGATTAGAAAACAAAAGTACAAATTTAGGACTGTGCACCAAGATTATTTCATAAATATCTTTAATTCTCATTCTACTTTAAAGAAACTGAAATTGACTATTATAGCAAGTGCATTATACATATCATTTATGTAAAAATGTCATGAGGCCAGGCGCGGTGGCTCACATCTGTAATCCTAGCAGTCTGGGAGGCTGAGGCAGGAGGATTGCTTGAGGTCAGGAGTTCAAGACCAGCCTGAGCAAGAGTGAAAACCCATTTCTATTAAAAATGGAAAAAATTAGCCGGACATGGTGGTGAGTACCTATAGTCCCAGCTACTCGGGAGGCTGAGGCAGGAGGATCCCTTGAGCTCAAGAGTTTGAGGTTGCTGTGAGCTAGGCTGATGCCACAGCACTGTAGCCTGGGCAACACAGTGAGACTCTGTCTCAAAAAAAAAAAAAAATGTGGTCATGAAATACCAAAAATCAGATTTAAAGAAAAGACTTTAATAAGGACTGACAGATCCTGTGCATTTATATATTTTATGTTAAAATGTTAAGGCGTGTTTTTATTATTTTTACCTACCTTTGTGAATCAACTGCTTTTCCCATCACTTCAAAAAGGATTTTTCTTATAGTGCTGACCAGGACTACATTGGGGCCATAATTAGTATGCTACTAATTGACTTGGAGTCTAAGCCTCAGACAGAACTCAGTACACAACATTGTCCCTGCTATTTGCCTAGCTCAGTAAGCAGCCACCAACAGATACTAATATAAACAGAGGAAGCATGAGCGAACAGCAACTATCGAAAGCCTGTGCTTTGCATCCACACCATTAATTTCTGAAGCTAGAAGATGATGTGATTAGTGCACTGACAGATACTGCCACACAGAATCCCAGGACAAATAATCCTAAGGAAAAATAATATTCTCTAGAGACTGCTTTTTCCTTTGGCTGTGATGATCGAAAGGACTTTTCCTGTGACTTAATTCCTTCACATTTGCACCTGTAGCGTATGTCAGGTAGAGCACAAGGGTAAAGCCTAGGAAGACTTCGCAGACGGACGCGAACTTTCATCCAGAAGTTCACATTTTCAATAGAGGCTTTTCCTTTTCTCTGACAGCGCTACAATGGGGGTCAATAGCAATCAACTCATGTCTTCATTTTCAGATAGGAACACCCCACCCAAAAGGAGCCCACTGTTAATTCAGATTCTCCACTGGTTCTATCAGCTCCAGGCTTTCCCCAGCTGCTCCCCCAGGACCACACATCCAGAAAGTTCTCAGTGCGGACAGGCTCAGCGGGCCCTGCGCATGACCTTCCACGTGCTTGCTGTCTATTCTCTCTGTAGAGACAATGTCAAACAGCCGCTAGAGGATTGCATGTCTTCCAGTGTCCCTAAGCCCATGCCATTCCAGCATGACCTTCAGCTCAATCCAAACAGAACAGAGGTTGTGAAAGTGGGGCGAGAGCCACTTCAGCTGAAATCCGACAGGGCAACAACTGCCTTTAATTGCTAACTAGTAAAAGACTTTGCTGATTGTAGGTATTTCTGGACTACTTTGGGTTACCAGCATCATGATGACAAATACATTTAATTGGCTAAATGAGCTCTTTGAATTTTAACCAGAATAAGCAAATTATATTCAACAGAGAGTGATGTGAATTTACATTCATTAAGGTTAATCTCTGTGCCTGATTCCATTGGATGGTCTAAATGAAAATGATTTATGGTTACAGCAGCCATAATTAGAGGAAGGGGAAGACAGCACTGAGTCTAAATTAGTGTAAAGACAGTGGTAGAACAAAAGATGCTTAGAGCCAAGAGGAACATTGGAATCCATCTAGGCCAAAATGCTTATTTTACAGATAAAGAAAGTTCCAACATGTTTCCCACTAGGAACTCTCCTGGCATTTGGGCAGGACAATTCTTTCCTCTGAAGAACCATCCCACATTTTCAAGATATTTAGATCTCTGGCACTTGCCCACTAAATATTGGTAACCTCCACAGCAATTTTGACAACCAAAATGCCCCAACACTTCCCTATGTGCCTGAGGGAGTTTCTCTCCCTGTCAGAAACCTGTAAGGCAAAATGCTCATACACAACCAGGAAACATATGCTAACACAACTAAATCATTGATAACACTTCTCAAATTTTAATGGCCAAGAGAATCAACCTGCATCTTGTTTAAAATGCAGACTCTGATTCAGTAGGGATGGAGCCGAGACCCTGCATTTTTATCCAGCTCACAGGTGATACAGGTACTGTTAGCGCATGAATCCCACGCTGAGTAAGAAGGGACCAGGGGTACAATTGCGAGGATGTCTTAACTGTCTTAGTGTCCTTAGTGGTTCATCTCCCACCCAGAGTTGAGGCTATGGAACACCACTAAGGGACCTGCTCTATTTCTGGGCTTCTCAGGAGATCTGCTTTTGCTTTGCCTTGGGGACTCTGTCTTAATCGGCTCCCTCCTGGGTGACCTGGTGACAGATAATGTCTTGGCCTCTGTGCAGAGCATCCTTCACAGTGTTTATTTCCAGAGTCTAACTTTACTAAGACACTCTCATGCCCTCAGGCCCTATCCAGCTGCAGCTTCTGGAAGCCCAGCTGAAAGCAAATCAAAGCACCTGCTTGCTAAGTGAGCTGGCAGAGGAGGTTGGGGTTTGGGGGAGCCTATGAGCTATTATTTGTCTTGATGACAGAGCTGACCAGATCCTGTATTTCCTGACTCCCAGCTCAGAGATCCTCCCTGGAGTCCCATGTACTTATTTCTCTTCCATTCCTATCATTAAGCAAAACTATGTGTCACTCAGTACATCTCTTTAAATTACCAGGAAACTGCCACCCACTCTGGTTCAGCAAGAAAGTTTCTTATGGATCAGCTTCCTGACTGAGGTGTGATGTGGAGAACTCTTACAACATGTAACAAATGGCATGCTGAGAAATGAGTCCCTGCAGACATTGTTGTCAATTTTTTTTTCCATTCCTGCCACTTGGAAAATAATTGGTGGGAAGATTTTGAGATACGTCCATCTCCTGCAGTGCTAAAACAATGAGATGTAAAGCAAGTCAATTATTTTGTATATACAATTGATGGGATTAAGACCACTGGGTCTTAAGGATGCTATGTCTGAGGCTGTGAGAGGATAGGAGGTGAAGGAATTTCCTGAGCAGGAGCCTGAAATAAGGGCAGATGTTAACTGCCTAGTTGAGGGACATATATTAGCGATCTGGGAGTACAGCGAAGCATGCTCCAACCTCAGAGCCTAAGGGGTCTCATGCCTGAAAAGCTGTGGAGTGGCCTGATATGAAAACTTCTTGTGGCTGTAGAGGTAGATTGCCATATGTCAGCCAGGGAGAAGGATCTTAAGGCTTCATTGTTAGAATACTGGGCCAAGCTCCTTCTCTCCCTTTCTCTCAACAATGCCTCAGTTAATGTAAAATCAGTCTCCCAGTGGAAAGCATGTAATTTCTTTGTTCCTTGATCAAATGGGTCACAGCTACTGAAGTTAGAGATTGATATCCATGTACATAGATTGAGCTTGGGATAAAATTAGTTAGTTTACCTTGGGACAGGTTGTACCTACTGAAGAATTATGTGTTTTTCACTTCTAGAAAGGAGAAGGAAATTAGCTAGGACACCTTGTGATTTTAGGGGGTGCTCTGAGACCTTTGATCATTGTATCCTGTGATTTTTTCACATGAGATCATTGTATTTTGCAGCATGGCAAGGAGAATAAAAAGCAAGTGCTGGGTTTCAGTCTTCACCACCTTGGCACCAGAGTGCTGGTGGTTCCCTGATTTCCCCACTCTCTTAAATATTATTTCTGTGTCTGTGTCCGTGTTTCTTTCGTCTCTTGCAACACATTCTGCCTGGGGACCCTATCTTTATTGGGGACGTCATGAACCCATGATACACGATCAGCTCTAGAGCTTCAGTTATATTTTCTGGTTTCCTCCATCGCTTTTCAGCCAAGGAAGAAAGCCAGAAGGGCATGCTTGTGTGGACAGGCACTTTGTCAGGAGCAAGGGGCTCTGTAACTCCATAGTGACTGCTTAACCTGGGTTCCCCTGAAAACAGAGCCTGAAAAAGGCTTGTGTGATTGTAGCTTATTTGAGAATGGGATTCTGTGGAGCAGCAGGCCAGAAAAGGGGGAGTCAAACAGTAAAGGAAGGGAAGCAAAACAAGGGTACATTATCACTCTGGACACTGCTACAGGTGACTGGTACTTGATTCTGCCAGGACCATCTGAGAAGCTTTATACAGTGTGCCTGAGAACTCTAATTGGAGGATGAAAGGGAGAAGCATTGGAAGACTGAAATAAAAGTCCCCCTTCAACAAACTGACCCTCCTTTGGCTAAAAGACTCCAAACTTTTAAGTTCCCGGCCATGATAGGAGAGAGGCTGGCCACATCCCATTTGCTTCTACCCACTTCCCCTTAGTAATCATTGCTGGATTTTATCAAAGCAGAACAAAAGGTCAGAAGGGTTCTTCACTTACTTCATCCAACCCCTGATGCCTTCCTCCTGTTTTTATGGTTCCAACATGACAGCTACTTCAGACCACAAAGAGTTTCTTAAGAAATGACTGCTGGCCACCTACTGGTTCTGGTCAGTCTCCTGAGGATGTGCAGTTTGTGGACTTGAACCTTCAATTTCATCTTTTTACATGTAGTGTTACTGAAAGTTCTGTACTTGCCCCTGAGGCCGAATCAGTGAGAACAAAGACTGAGGACAGGTGGTTTGAGCAAAAGGAAAGAGAATTTTATTAAGTTGCCAGCAAATGAGGAGGGCAGCAGACTAGCATCTCAAAAAACCATCATCCTACCTTTAAAAATGGCTTTTTAAAAGGGGAATTTTCAGTGTTTGGGGTTGGGTCTACATGACCAGCATCACATGTCATGGCTTCAGGCTATTGTTTAACTATAATTGGTGGTTTCTCTTGACGTTATCTCTGGTGACAATGATCTTGTGAACCTTATCTGAACAATTCTGTTCAGCCATCTCCTGTGGTTTAAGATACTAGAAAACAAACAGCAAATAACATTTTTCTTCCCCTTTGATTACTGCCCTTGGGAAGGAATTCAGGTTTCAATTCCCAAAAAGGGTAGGGAGTTTTAAAGAGACAACTGACAAAACATTTTGTTGCCCTTTTTCAGACCTTTACCTCTGTTACAGTAGGGCCTAATCATAATACATTTAAATGTTAAATCTCCACCCCAAAGTGATCATGGATATATGTTACATACATGTAAACCTAATATGCATGCATGTGGGTCTCCTTCATAAATATTTGTAGCTCCTCCTGTAACTTGTTGAATAGGTATGCTTACCCAACCTGTTCAGCATAAATTTTTGTCTTAACTCTCCCTCCCTCAACGGGCCTGTCTCTCATCTTCTGCCTAGGCTATGCATCCCAGTCTGACAGGATGGCCAGCATGCAGGCTGCAATGCTTTATAAGAAAGAAAGTCTCCTTTCTACACTTACAGAATTTGTACTCTTTTTCAGTTGACACATTTATCCATTAGCTCCCACACCCCATTAGTCAAGACAGGCCCACAGGCGTCGACCCCTCTGAACTCCTGGTTGTACATGTATGCAGTGCCCAGAGAGTGCCTGAACGACCTCACTACGTTAGAGCCAGTCAAAACTTGTCAGGAAGTGCAAGAGGTGGGGATGAGTGAAATGCTAAGTGATGTGTAAGAAGCAATAATCCTTAATATAATGGAGAATATTTGGGACAGCTCTGGGAATCCTGGGAAATGGAGGCATACCACTTGAAGTGTCCTTGGCATGCTTAGCACAGGCTCTTGTCTGTGTGAGAGCCGTATTTTCTAAAAGTCACACTTCCAACCTTCATTCTGTAATCCTGCTTTGTCATAGCAAGGGCCCAGATGAGGAGTCTGGAAACTTTGCTCTTGGGGAATTATAGACTCAGTTTAGATCATTTCCCAAGTGTTGATTTCTCATATTTAATTTTAAGTGTAGGAAGACAGGCCACAAAAAGCTTTGGAAAACTGGATATCCATAGGCAAAAGAATGAAGTTGGAGACTTACCTTATACCATCTACAAAAATTAACTCAAAATCAACCAAAGACCTAAATATAGGAGCTAAAATTATTAAACTCTTAGAAGAAAACAGGAGAAAAGCTTCATGACTTTGAATTTGGCAATGATTCCTTAAATACGACACCAAAAGCATAGGCAACAAAAATAAAAATAGATGGATTGGAGTACAACAAAATTTAAAATTATTGTGTATCAAAGAATATGATCCAGAGAATGAAAAGGCAATTCACAGGAGAAAATATTTTCAAACCATATATCTGATAAGGGATTGACATCCAGAATATATAAAGAACTCCTACAACTCAACAACAAAAAACCAAACAACTCAATTAAAAACTGGGCAAAGGACTTAAACAGACATTCGTTCAAAGAAGACATACAAATGACCAACAAGCACATACATGAAAGATGTTCAACATCACTAATTGTTAGGGAAATGCAAATTAAAACCACAATGAGATACCACCTCACACTCATTAGGATGACTACTAATTAGCTTACTAGGGCTGCCATAATAAAATACCAGAGACTAGGTTGCTCAACCAACAGAAATTTATTATTTTTCTCACAATTCTGGAGGCTGGAAGACCAAGATCAAGGTCTCAGCAGATTTTGTTTCTTCTGCAGCCTATCTCCTTGATTTTCAGATGGCTACCTTCTTACCATGTCCTTGCATGCCCTATCTTTTGTGTGGGTGCATCCTTGGTTTCTGTCTATATACCCTAATCTCCTCCGGTGAGTAGGGCCTAATCAGATTGGATTAGGGCCTACCCAAAAGGCCTAACTTAATTGCCTCCTATCTCCTAACTTATTTGGCTCTATCTCCAAATACAGTTACATTCTGAGGCACTGGGGGTTGAGACTTCAACATACAAATTTTGAGGGGACACATTCTGCTCATAACAACTATGGTCAAACAAACAAACAAAAACCAGAAAATAACAAGTGTAGACAAGGATGTGGAAAAATTGGAACCCCAGTATATTGATGGTGGGAATGTAAAGTGATGCAACTGCTATGGAAAACAGTATAGCAGTTCTTCAAAATATTAAAAGTGGAATAACCATATGATCCAGCAATTTCATTTCTGTCTATATACCCCAAGGAATTGAAAGCAGTCGATTCTCAAAGAGATACTTATACACCCATGTTCATAGCAGCATTATTCACAATAGCCAAAAAGAGGAAGCAACCCAAGTGTCCATCGATGGATGAATGGATAAACAAAATGCGCTATGCACATATAATGAACATTAGTCAGTCTTAAAAAAAGGAAAAAAATTCTGACACATACTATAACGTGGACGAACGTTGAAGACATTATGCTAAGTGAAATAAGCCAGTCATAAAAAGACAATTACTGGCTGGCCTGGTGGCTCACGCCTGTAATCCTAGCACTCTGGGAGGCCGAGGTGGGCAGATTGTTTGAGCTCAGGAATTCGAAACCAGGCTGAGCAAGAGCGAGACCCCATCTCTACTAAAAATAGAAAGAAATTAATCAGACAACTAAAAATATATAGAAAAAATTAGCCGGGCATGGTGGCTCATGCCTGTAGGCCCAGCTACTCGGGAGGCTGAGGCAGAAAGATCGCTTGAGCCTAGGAGTCTGAGGTTGCTGTGAGCTAGGCTGACGCCATGGCACTCTACCCCGGGCAACGCAGTGAGACCCTGTCTCAAAAAAAAAAAAAGACAATTACTGCATTATTCCACTTATATGAGGTACCTAGAGTAGTCGAATTTATAGAAACAGAAAATAGAATAGAGATTTCCAAGGGCTAGGGTGCAGGGGTGAGGATGATGGGGAGACGTTGTTTAATGGATGTAAGAGTTTCAGTTTTCTAAGAGGCGAAGAGTTCTGGAGATTGGTTGTACAATAATATGAAAGTACTTAACACTACTGAACTGTATACTGAAAAATGGTTAAAATGGTCAATTTTATGTTATATATATTTTACCATGATTAAAAATAAACAAAAAAACCCCCCAGAACAGCCTTGGAGGTGACAAAGGAGGAAGGCCAACAGAAAATGATTGGGGAGACGGTCAAAATGGTGAATAATGGAAATATGCAAGTGGAAAATTTTAAACCTTTATAAAACTGTTTCAAATTACTAAATGGGGAAGTTTTAATTTACTAAACTTTGCTGATACAAACATATCTGTTATGTGTTCCTTTTTTGGTTGCCCAGCAATCTGCTGCAGGGGCAAAAATAAACCCTGTAAATCTTGATCTCTTCCCCAGCTTTGCCTATTAGGCCATGCTGTGTAGTGCTTAGTGACAAAGCATCCCTGGGGTTCACGGGCTCCTCTAGCTACCGCAGGACATCTGCAGGTTCTCTCTGGGAACAACTAGCACAGGATCTTAATGAGCGTTGTCCAGCTGTATTTAAATCGGTAATGAGAGTAGCATAAGGATACCAGCTTGCAATCTACTCAAGCAAATTGGAAAATCTGGAAAGATGATTACATTGGTGGTAGTTGTCAATGCACTAAGTCATACCTTTAATGCTAGAACTATGTTGCCTAACATGCAATCATCTTTGACATCCACCAGAAACCAAAAGTCGTCTTGTGTAAGACGACAGAGAAGCGGAAAATACAAAACAGTTACAAAATTGTTTTGCATTCTGAATAGATTGATTTTCCATTTAGATTTTGCTGATGTTTATTTCATCTGCCATTTGCTTATAACATTTTAAGGACACTCTGTAACCTTACCCAAAGATATAAATAAGTATGTAATTCATTTATAATTACATATCACTTTTAAATTAATTAAATTTTATAAGTAGAGGCTATCAGTAATGGTTCTTCTTACTGATAATAGATTTTATTTTATTTTATTTATTATTATTTTTTTGAGATATGGTCTCACTCTGTTGTCCAGGCTAGAGTACAGTGGCATCATTATAGCTGAGATCTCAAATTCCTGAGCTCAAGCGATCCTCCTGCCTCAGGCTCCTGAGTAGCTGGCACTATAGGAACGTGCCACCATGTCCTGCTAATTTTTCTATTTTTTGTAGACATGGGGTCTTGCTATTGCTCAGGCTGGTCTCAAACTTTTGTCTTTAAGCAATCCTCCCACCTTGGCCTCCTAGAGTGCTGGCTGGGATTTGGTATTGCCAATGTTGCTCTAAGCGCTTTACATTTAGTCTTTACAAAGTCTTTATGGGATAAATATTTAGCCACACTGTATAAATGATGAAAGAAAGTGCAGCTTATAAGATTTGCCACAGCCTTAAAGAAGTAGGAATGAGATCTAAAGCTACCCGATCCAAAGATTGTGAGTTAATGTTTTTAGTTCTACTATATGCCAAACACTACTGAATATACCAGGAATATATCAGCTTTACACCACTATGCTACCTTAGAATAGAATGTATCAGAGTTAAAAATTTTTGATCACCAGAAGCACTTAGGCAAGACTAGAACACCACTTGGCTAAGATAGCTTCTATTAGACAGTAATGTGTAGCATTCATTTCAAAAAACAGGAAATTAAAACTTGAAGGAATTAATCATTTCATCTAACCACCCCAAGATTCAGAAACACAATTTTCCCATATAATCTCACAAAATGCTTATTAAACTGTGGGTGCACAGTAATATATGTGAAACTACACTAATGCTAAGACTGCAACAGAAACCGAAACCGGACTGTAACAGTGTGGTTATGCTTGTGACTAAGCACAAAGCAATGAAAAAGACACCTTTCCAAATGAACATCTTTAATATCTGAATAAGGTTGACTGAAGGCTAGAGCTGTTTGCCACGGGATAATATATAATCTCATAAGAAGGAGGATTTATTTGAATATTTGGGAAATGGAGATTAGGTATAAGTAAACTGTGGTCAAACTGGCCCCTGCTTGCTATAGGCCCAGTCTGACACTTTCTGGGGATGTTCCATGGAAGACTGGCTGCACTTATGCAGTGATCATAAATGACACAATGGGCCATGGAAGCAATTCTGTTTAAGCTCTTCTGCTCCACCCTCCTGTATCCAGAAGCAAGTGACAGCTAAGAGTCACTGTATTTACTGTAGCTGTTGCATAATAAGGTAGGAACGCACCAGGAGACAAAGACTGATACTTCTGCTCTGGCCCTTATACCACACAGTGAGTGTACTGTTTTTATGAGCATGTGGAGCACTGTTGACTTGAGAAATTGATATGTATTTTGAGAATTACAACACTATAAAACTTAATGGCAAGACCTCTCTTTCTTCCCCCATGATATTTCTGATATACCCAAGGGCACATTTAACATATAGCATATAAAATGCAATGTACAATACATAATGACAACTGCCATTAAATGTAATAAATAACATAGCTATATTTGCCTCATCTGCCCATTTGGCTAAAATGTCTCTGCTTGCATTCCTCAAATCCTAATGGTGATGTGTTGAAATAGAGTCCATATGTTGATGACTTCCAAACATACGTCCTGAGCCTTAACCCTGCCTGCATTCTAGATTCATATATGCCGTGGCTGAATAACATCTCCACCTCCCCAGACCTATTTCCCCCACTCTTGCCCTCCAGCCATATATCCAGGTGTCCTCTTGATTCCTCCTTTCTGCATATCTAATCCATTCACAAGTCAGTTCCTCTTTCAAATATAACCTAAATCTGCTCACATCTCTCCATCTATTTACTGCTACCACCCTACAACAAACTATCATCACAATTCCTCCAGAATTTTCTAACATTTTCAAAACTGTTCTACTTCCTGTGTTACCATTTTTTTTCACAAACCAAAGTGATTTTTTAAAAAAAATCTATAAATCTGATGTTTTCACTCCCCTGCTTAATATCATTCATGAGTTTCCATTGCACTTAGAATCAAAGACAACCTCCTCACCACTGCTTTCACAGTCCTGTGTGGCCTGACTTTCCCCTCCAGCCACATCTCAGACCACTCCCTGTCATTCACTGTGCTTCAGCTACTCTCTTCTGTTCTATAAACTCTCCCAAACTATCTCCACATGGAGGCATTTGCCCCAGTGCCCTCTTCCCAGAATGCTCTTCCCCCAGGTCTTTGTTATGACCACAGGGCTGTTCAGGTCTCCACTCAAATGCCTGCTCAGAGAGGTCCCCTGACATCCACACCTAGAGCTGATTCCTCTCACCCCTCACTCTCTATTGCATCACCCTGTTTGGATTATTTTATAGTACTTTTCTATAAAATGTTCTATCTGAAATGATCTTATTTACTTATTTATTGTCTATCTCCCACCGTTAGAAGGCAGAGAGCTATTGGTCTGCATACTCAGTGCCTAGAGCAATATGTAGCGGGCACCCAGTAAGTATCTGTTCAATGACTTGGTTTTTCCTTTGAGAAAAAAGCATGTTTCAAGGCAAGATATCTAAGTGGAGTACAGAGTCCACTTGTTTACTTGTGATGAAAGATGCAATCCAAACACAGAGATATAAGAAACCTCGTCATTTGCTTTTCTAATAAATTCTATTCTTGGTCACATAGTTCATTAATATGAATTAAATTTCTGTCTCTTGGACATTGGTGATAATAGACGTCTCAAGTTCATCTAGTCTGACCTCTGCTTTTCATAAAAGGCATCAAAATATGCACTGTTAAGTATTTAAAATATAGTAAAAAAATTAAGAGTTTTTAGAGCACTAATGTGATGGGAGAACTTTATATTGACTCCTACGGTCGTTGACAAAGACTCTCTCCTTGACCAAACCGTGGTCAGGCTCCTCTGAGCTCTCTTCTTGACTAGGCCTCATCCGTGGCCTATAAGAGCTGCAACTGAGATAAGCAATTTCTTCCACCACCCCATTCCCCACTCTACCCTCTAAGAGACATGAACAAACACTAGCATAGTTCCTATCCGCTCAAGACAGTGTTCCTAGGATGAGAATCCCAGACCCCTTGAAACACCTGTTTGAAAGAAAGCTCAACACTGCCAAAAGAACTTACTGTTTGTTCCAGCCAAAACTTAAGTATAAGCCCCTGACTTCCCTTTTCTTAGAGCATTTACCTTAGAAAACTTGGAATTACAAATCTTTTCTCTCTTTGTGATTTATCTTCTACATTCCAGGAATGTCTTTCTCCATGACTTGGGAGCCATCCCTTTGAAACGTAATCATCAAGACAGATAGGACCCCTGGTGCACAGTCTCTGTGGGAGAATAGGAGCCTAACTTGCATAAGCGCCAGTTAACAAAGGTGGCCCAATCACATCACACAAACCCCCCCCACCAATAATGTCCTTCGGTACTTTTCCTCTAGCATACTCCAAGGTTTAAAAAGCCTCCCACCTTTTGTTTCTATGAAATTAAGTTCAGTTCTATAATGAAGTCTCTCTCTCCTACTGAAATAGCTCAAACAAAATCCATCTTCTCATTTTTATCAAGTGTCTAGTGAATAATTTCTCTTTAACATTATGAGCTAGCCAGTTATGTATGGCAGGTTTGGCTCTATTTTAGTGTGGATGAATTCTCACAGATGCTGTACTACTTCTAGCCAGCATTTTAGTCTCCTCAAGATGATGATGTTCGTCAGGAATGGTTCTTCACACTTTCTTCACGGTGATAGCAGATAGGCTCAAGGAAGGTGTGAGGGATGGATCTCTGTCTAAAAAGAGAAGAAAATAATAGAGCTGTATCCTGAAGCAATGCGCAGACCGGAGATCTCCAAGCCCCTCTTGATAATCTAAACTCAACCACTCTGAATTCCTTATTGTATCCCAATTGGGGTTTGCAGTCTCAATGACTGTGGGACCTCCAAGTCTAGCAGGCAGCTGGATATAGGATCTGGGACTCAGGACAGACACCTGGGCTTAGAGACAGAGATTTGAACTAATCAATGTCCAGATGAAAATTAGTAGGTAAGATTGCCCAGCAAGAACAGATTGACTATGAGAGAGAAGAAGGCCAAGGACAAAACCTCCTAGGGAATGCCAGTGTTTTCAGAAATGGTGGTAGATTGTGCTTTCCAACTTTTTACATATGATAGCACACATAGAAAATAGCATTTACATGGCAAACTGTAGGTAAATTTGTAAGACATTTAGGAGTGTTTATATAGGGATTGTTGAGATTTTTCATTATTTTTCTGTATCAGTTTCCAAGGGCTCCCATAGCAAAGTACCACAAACTGGGTAGCTTTTTGATCTTTGGGTCCTTGGTCGAAACCACCCTCAAAATCCAGCTTGAATTCCACAATAATCTTCCTTAATAACCCCTAAAACTATTTCAGCCCCAATTTCTTCAGAAAACTCTTTAGGTAACCAACTGCCTACTTTAACCTCTGTGACCCTCCAAGGTTTATAAAAGGCACTCAGGCCTGATTTGAAGTCCTGAGACATTGCAGATCAATTGCATAAAAGCTGAGAAGCAAGAGACAGGTCTGTCACAGAGTCAAGGCAAAACTCGGTTTTCTGTACCACATGATACCTCTTACTTTCCAGGGCTATGTGATCTAACTCCATCAGCTCCATGCCTCCCTTTGCAGTGTCCCCTGAGAATGTATCCAGGACCCCCACCACAAAAACTTCGTGTCCCCTGGACTGCGGTAGATATTGTGAATTACAAAACCCTTTTGTGCCCACTTTCAGATCCTATCAAATTTAGAGAAGAATTGGAGAGGCTAATAGCCATTCATAATCCCACTCCAGGGACCCCGATTGTCTGCTAAGGGGTGTACTTTTCACCCAGGATTACACTGCAGTCATTGGACAGGCCAGAATCCCTCCAGAGGGAGGCCCTATCCATAGAGGGAAGAGGTGGCCAGATCCTCTCCCTGGACCCCCTACAGAGGACCAGGAAGTAGTTCAGCTAAATGCTGACATTCAGTGCCTACTATGGGCAATATTGAAGGCTTTCCCTCCTAAACTTAATTGGTCTAAGGTTGAAATTCAACCAAGGAGGCAGAGCACCCTAAAGCTTTTATTGAGAGACTTATACAAGTTTTTTAGAGGCATGCCACATTAAGTCCTGAAGCACCAGAACACGGGAATCTTTTAGTTTCTGCCCTAGTTGGTAATCTGCTTCCAGTTGGGGGTGGAAGAGGGATGTGAGGGGACAGATTGACTTGTAAAGTAACCTGAGAGACAGGTATTATATTTAAAATGACTTAGCCAGGTCCGATTGCATTCTTGATCTCCTTTCCTGCAATATATTGAGATAACAGGGAGGGGAAGGAAAGTCAATTGTTCTTCTTTGATGAGTCCATCTGGTTTATGCAGATAGAGGGAAAGCCCCTTCCAAAGTCTATTGATCTTTAAGGGCCTTTAATTCGAAATACTCTTCATTCCAAGGAATCATGTTTTGGGGGGAAATTTCCTGAGCTCCTCCAAGATATAAAAAGTCAAATTCAAAACAGTAGAGTTGGCTGGGCTGGTCAGCTTCCGAGCACTATAATGGAAGCAGCACACAGTTTTTTGAAATGGCTTGCAAGAGAACAAAAAAAAGATTGATTTTGAAATTTTCAGTCCTTGCTTTGCAGGTTGAATCACTGCGGAAGCAAAAACAGTTCTCTGAAAATAGATTAACATCCTCTCATTTTTCTGATTAGACACAGAATATTCCTCCAGATGACTGCAGATACTGCAGAAAACCTGGACATTGGAAAAGTGCTTCTCCAGCCCTTAAAAGAAAGGAAAACTCAAAAAAAGCCCTCCCCAAAACCCAGCAGGTTCATTTTTTTTCTCCTCAGTTGCACCCCAGACCCCATCATTAAACTTAAGATAGAGGATCAGGAACTGGATTTTCTAATTGATACTGGTGTGACATTATCCACCACTTGATGATAGGAATTATTTCTACCTCTCACCCCTAATTTTATTGAAGCTATTGGAGTCTCTGGGCAACCTATTTCATTACCTGTCTCTCAGGTCTCTCTCTTAACACCCACCATGCCTTTCTTTTTTTTTTTTTTTTTTTTTTTTTTTTGAGACCGAGGCTCACGGCGTGGCCTGGGCTAGAGTGCCGGGGCAGCATCGTAGCACCCACCAACCTCAAAAACCTGGGCGCAAGCGATCCTCCTGCCTCAGCCTCTCAAGTAGCTGGGACTACAGGCATGGGCCACCATGCCTGGCTAATTTTTATATATATATATATATGTTTAGTTG
>CAUYSK010052056.1:0-17655 GCA_963575035.1 Avahi laniger | reverse complement strand
AATTAATTTCTTTCTATTTTTGGTAGAGACGGGGTCTCGCTCTTGCTCAGGCTGGTCTCGAACTCCTGAGCTCAGAACGATCCGCCCATCTCGGCCTCCCAGAGTGCTAGGATTACAGGCGTGAGCCACCGCGCCCGGCCTCTCTCTCTTTTTTTGATGGACAAGACACTTCCTTTTTTCATCTCCTGCCCTCTCACCTACCTCTTCCTTTCCTCTCTCTCCCTGTCATCTCCAGTTTCTAATCTAAAATATTTTCAGAGATTGTTCTCATCCACCCTTTTCTGAGAAGCCCTCCCTGCCATCTGTCCCAAGTTTTCCCTCCAAGGGGGAGTCCGAATACCCTGGAAGAAATACCCTGGCCCTTCCTCCTAAGTGGGGAGGAGAAAAGGTCTTGAGCATCACCCTGTCACCTGTTCTACCTGCTCCCTCCCTCTTACCTATCACCAGTTTTGGCTCTTCCTTCCTCTTCAGGGTATTGGAATTGTTTGGTTTACAACAGAGGTAAGAAGCCAGAGTAGTCCCCAGGGAGAAATCGTCTCCAATCCCAGCAAGGAGGCTCGAGGCCTGGAAAAATTTCCAAATAGCCAGAGAGTAGTCCTGGATCCAGGGGGCAAGACTGGTCTCCATCCAGGCTTATAACCCTTCCTCTCCCCAGTCCCTTCTGTTCACACCCCCAAGCCCCTGCCAGGGTGATTTCATGCCCATCCTCTGGCCTCTTCGTGAATGCTGGCAGAGGGATCAGAGGTCCTGGGCTCCTCAGGGACCCACTGATGCTGAAGGATGAGCTGGGACACCTCCTGCCCTGGCCCTGTGCATGGTCCCTGCTCCGGGACCTGTGCCCTGACTGAGGCTCACGGGGGTGTATGCCTGCCTGGGGGTCCCTTAGCCCTTGCCCAAGCCCCAGAAGGCCCCTCTGGTCTCTGTCCCCACTCAACCCTGGGGTCAGCTGGTAGATGTGATAGGTTCGTGTCTGCACAAGCCTGGAGGGGAGCACTGGCACTAGGAGGGGGGCACACTGACATCCTAGGCTTCCCTGATGTCCTGCTGTACACCCTGGGCCCCAGGCCAGCTATCCTGTCCACTATTTTTCTAAACTGGCCCTTACCAACCAGTCCCACCCTTTTGAAAGTAGGCATTGGTGGGAGGGTTCTATGCTGGGGACATTTTCTGCTATTCCTTCTAAGGGCTCCTAGTCCCCTCGCTCTAGGGGATCATAAGTGGTGGGTTTAGAGAGGGGCAGAACCCATCCGTTCCAACCACACCCTCCATTACAAGTTCAGAATCCTCCTCCCCACCTATTTGAAGAAAAGTCTGAAAAATTATTCAGAGTTGTTCACATACAGAACAAATGAGGAAACTGAGGCTCGGCGTGGAGAGATGTGCCCAGGGTCACATAGCTGGAGAGTGGCAGAGTAGGAATGGAATGGGGTTAGCCTGCCTCCCCTTCCAGTGCTCCCTCCAGGCTCTGCTGCTTCCTGACCAGGTGCTGCCGGGGCTGGGGCTGTGGCCTGGGCCTCGCACAGAAGGTGGGGCACTGGGGCTGCCTCCCCTGCGGATCGTTGGGGCGGTGGGACCAGAGCTGCCTGTCCTGCCTCTGCATGGCCACAAGGGGGCTCTGAGACCAGGTTTTTCTCCTTTCAGCGGGAGCTGCGGGCATTCCCAGCAGTCCCAGCACACTGAGCCTTTCTGGAAGTGCTGGCCACCCTCCTGCAGCTGCCACGGGAGGGTCTCTGCCAGGCTGGGAGGCCGCCAGAGGGGACACAGCATTTGCACTTTGTGATCCTATTCCAGAATTACCTCCCTTCTCTCAGTTTGGAAGTCCTTCCAGTTGTCTACCCTCCATTTCTACTGCTACTGGGGGGAGAAATGGGGGCTGAGTGAACCACTCTTCTTTTATTGTGTTATCACTGCCCCACCCAAGGCTTGAAGTGAAGTGCTTTTTCTCTTCTCTGTTCCCTGACTGCTAGGGCTCAGATCTTGCTCTCCTGTCACTGCTGAGGACTGGACAGACGGCAGCAGAAAAGATGTAAGTTAGACACTAGGAAGGACTTCCTGACAGAGAGGGGCATGGGCCACTGGGCTTGGGTGTCTGAGAGAGGCTGAACACAGGGAAGTCACCTGTTCCTCTGTCTGGGGTAAGGCTCTGGTTCTGCAGGGTTGGGGAAAGTTCTCTGTGGTCCACAGCCCCCACCTATCCTTCCCTGTGGGGGGAGGGGACCGGGTACAGTTACTCGCCACTGTGCATCTCCAAGCCTTAGACAACCATGGGCATTGCTGGCTCCTTGGGCTTTGGGGATGGGCAAGAGATCTACGTGGGATCTTTCAAAGGGGAGGATAGTAAAATACCGGACCCGCTCCTGCTGGCTGGTGACCCATGGCAGAGGGAAGGATGAAACGGTGCAGCAGTTTTCTGCATCTGCTTACACGTGTCTGCAGAGCTCCAGTGAGGTCTTCAGAGTCTTAGATTGAATATCGTCAACCTACTAGGCAAAGACTGAGCAGGGGCAGGAGGGGCCCTTCCTGGAGCAGGAGATGACATCACAACTTCACACTCCTCCACGGGGGGTGGAGGGGGCTGGTCCCGCTCTGTTCTCTGCACCTTGGCTCTCCAAGTGGGACGGGAAAAGTCCTCTGCCTCTCTTTCTTGCCTGTCTTCGGTGCTGAGAGGGGCTGGCCGGCAAGTGCAGGCTTTGGGAGTCAGACCCGCCTCCCGGAGGCAACTGGCTCACCCTCTGTGTCCCCCCTGCGTCGGCAGGGAAGGTGGGAACACTAGCTCCCACCTCAGGGTTGCTGGGAGATGGCCGCAGGCCCCCGGGCGCACGGCACAGCAGGTGCTCCCTGCCCAGCCTCACTTGCTCCCGGAGAAGGGGAGATATGTCCATTTTCCAGACAGGAAAATGGGGGCAGGAATGATACTGAGGCCCAAGGCCAGGACCTCTGCTGGACGTGCTTGGAGTCAAGAGCTTGGCCTCTCTCCTTCCCCTGGCTTCCTCCTGTTTCCCCTCCCTCTCCCTCACACCCTGCGGGCTCTTATCCTTTCTGGCCGGCACCTACCTCTTCTCTGCCTTCTCTTTGTTCTCCCTTTCTTCCTTCTTCCCTCGTCCTCTTCGGCTCTGTTTACTGTTTCCTCTCTTCCTCCACCTTCCTCTCTCCACTCACACGTTCATTTACTAAACGTTAAGTTAGGTAGTTACTATTTAGGGATTATATAGGAAATAAGTCACGTACATCCTGTACCCCTGGGCCACCTCCCGAGCCTTCTTGCTTATTTCCCCAGCGTCTTGGTCTTTCTTTCTGACCCCAGTAGGTTGGCGCTTCTGTTCTGTGGGCCTGGGAAGGGGAAGGAAGGTGGTAAGAAAGTTCCATTAAATAACATCTGCCACGTCTGTGTGTGTTCTGGGGAGGAGCTGAGGAGGACATGGTGGTCACTGCCCTTGAAGGACTTGTGGCTGGGCCGTCAGCAGCAGTGTGACAGCGCTGCCTCAGAGGTTTAATACGGTGCTGGGGAATGAGGGGGAAATCAGGAAAGGCTGCACAGAGGAGGTGAGAGTTGAGATGGGTTTTGAGGGATAAGCTGGAGTTCATCAGGTTCATACGAGGGTGGAGAGAAAGGCAGTCCTGTTAGAGGGACCGCCATGGTTGAAGACATGCTGCTAAGAAAGGGCAAGGAGAATTTAGGGAACTGCCAGTAGTTCCGTGTGGATGAAGCCCAGGGAATTTATGGCAGACTAAAATCCCAATCCAGAAGTTGAGCCACGGTACCTAACGGTGAGCTCACCAGCCATGCAGAACAGGGCGTGGCTCCCTGCTGCATGAATGACAGGGGAGGGTGGGAGCTGGGGATGCAGAGTGCCCTGGGCCTTCATCTCCTCCCTCTCTGCTGGCTTTCCTGCCCTGGGAAACGTACATGACTGAGCCTGGGTCTCAGCTGCCTCATCTATAAAATGGCGATGGTGAGGACAGGTAAGGCCGATTGCGGTTTCTTGAGGTGCCTTCCAGCATTGCGAGCTGTAGTTTTAGGATCACACTGAGCTTGTGTGACCAGGGAAGGCTTCACGGAAGAGGGGGGCTTGGTGCTTGTCCTTAAAAGATGGCTAATACTAAGCAAAAGAGAGAGGAGTGGGGAAGGCTAGGGGGACCAAGGGGACAAAGGTCAGAGGCAGGACAGTGAAAGTCATGTTTGGAGGACAGCGTGTCTAGCTGGCTGTTGGGGTTGAGAGGCTGGCTTTAAGGTAGGAGAGAAGTCACTGCTTGGCAGGGCAGGAATGTGACTTGTGCTGTCGGGAGGTGCAGGACAGACACTCAAAGGCGCCAGTGTGTGAACCCCCCCCATCCTGTCCTGTCCCCACCCCAAGCCTCCTGGGGCCAGACTGAGCTGGTAAGAGCCTGGAATCAGAGGGCCAGGGTCTGTGGAGACGACTGGGAGTCAGAACATGCAAACAAGAGGCAAACGGCATGTAAATCAGCCACACCCCTGCAGCCCTGCTTGCGGCTGTTTTGTCTGGGGTTGATCCGCGGGGCCCTTTACCTTCCCTGCAGGGCTCCTCTTGCCCCGCTGGCCGAGCCTGGCTAGACGTGGGCACACAGTCCTGTGCTGCTGTCTGCCTGCTCCAGGCCCCGGCGCTGCCCCACAGGCCGGAGCCCTGCCCTGCTGTCCGTTCCTGGGGGCCTGGCCCAGTTCTGGCGGGAGCTTCCCAAAGCCTGCGGGAAGTGTCTGAATTTCGCTGAGAGGGAGAGTGAAGGGCAGGTCAGAAAGACGACCTGAGACAGAGGGAGTGACTGGGACGGGGTCACAGACAGGGAGACCAAAGGGTAGCGCACAGTGTGTTCAGAGTCCTGAGGAAAACAGAGATTCCCATGAAAATGGATAGATGCGGATCCAGTGAGCAAAAAGCGTCCCAGAGACCCTGAGTGACAGAGACAGACGGAGCGAGCTGTTCTCATGTGTACGGCCCCACCAGTGCCTCTGCCGGCTTCTTCTTGCCTGTCGGCCTGTCCCTGGCCGACAGTCCCTTTGTCTGTCTAGCTCTTTGTTTGTTTGTCTCTTTGTTTGCCTGTCTCCCTCCCAGTTCCCCCTTCCTTTCTCCTCTGCTGTCTGTCTGTTGGTCCAGACCTCTCTATCTGTCATTGCCTCTGTCTGTCCATCTCTCCGTAGAGAGAAAACTGCCTGCTGGGAGCCTGGCCTGCCTCCTGGTTTTGGATAGGTTCCTGCCTTTCCTTCTCCTAACTTTGGATCTCAATTTCCTCCTTTCTAGGATGGCTCCAGCCTCTGACTCCTATCGTGTTTATAAGTCTCAGGAGTGTGGAAGAGTGACTGTATTTATGATTGCTTGGACATCCTAACAAGGAGTTTAATGCATTTGAGGAGCAATATTGCCCATCAACCTTCTAAGGACAAAGCAAAAAGAAAATAATGACTGCAGCATGAGGCACAGTGGTTAGACATTCAGAGGGACTTCCCAAAAGGGAGGTGTGGAAAATATTAGAGCAGGTCAGTGGAGAGGTTAAACAACCACTTTCATAATCTCCTGCGGAGGAGCCCCATGGCAGGAGGATGGGCAACATGACCTTCCCTAGTCTGTGTGGTCTAAGAAAAGGTCTTTTGATGTTATGAGGTAGCAACGACTTGCCTAAGGAGGCTAGGGTACAGCCCCTGCCATCATCCATCCTAAGCTCCTACCTGCGCAAGCTCTCAGGTGGCTGGGCAGTGGGCCCTGAGGGTAGAGGGGTGTGGAGGAAGTGCTATCTATCTCTCCACCTCCACCCTGTTTCCTCACAATCTTCCAAGCTGAAGACCACCCCGCCCTCGCCCCCCCGACAATCCATGAGAGATGGCTGCTGGGGACGGAGTGATGTATGTAATGCAGATAAAATGTCAGCAATTCTAAATGGGTCCGGAGATGCAGCCGTGGGGGGGTGGGGAGGGAGAGAGGGCGGAGCAGGGGGGAAGAGAGGAAAGGAAAATGAGATGTGGTCCTCACCAGGGATGGCAGCAGAGGCAGACACCCTCCTCCCCGCAGCAAAGGCCAGAGGAGGGGTGGGCCCAGGAGGCAGGAGCCCAAATGAGATTTTGAAGAGGGAGCTAGAGGCTGGAGGGTGGAGGGGAGGAGGAGGCGGGCGGGGGCAGTGGGGCCGGAGCTGCTGATGTATAGCGGTTTCATAACTTCCTCAGTATTAAAGGCAGGTTCATGGGGAGGGCAGCGCCATTAATCACCAGGCTGAATGGGGCTGGGATTTGCTGAGAGGCCCGCTTGCTGTCTGCCGCGCCTGCCCGGCTCGGGCAGGGAGGGGGCAGGCAGGGATGCCCCTCCTGAACCATGGGGTAAGACCCCAGGACGCTATTCTGGGTGTTGGGCAAGTGGGTCTTTGCTGGTAGAGCGGGAAGCTGGGGGCTGGGGATGCTGGCAAGGAGAAAGGATAAGGACGGTTGTGGCAGGGGCTGGGAGAAGAGGGTCAGGGGCTCAGGGGAGAGATGGGGGTGCAGAGGCTGAGGGGACCCTGGGGGAGAGAAACCGGGGAGGGAGAATTGTGCATTTGAACATGAAATTGATCACATGTAAATATAATGCAAATGACATGCAAACGAGCCCAGGATTTCTCTGGGTCCACCGCTCAGGCACTCTCTTTCTTGGACTGAGAATCCAGGCCAATTTGCATCCAGTTCTATGCCCAATGCCTTCTTTCTTTATTATTAATATTTTCAGAGGGAGAACTCAGGTCTCACTTGTTAAGGGGGTGGTGGAGCCAAGGCGGGACTGGTCCTCTGGGCTCCCTGGGAAAGGGTGAGGCCACCCCGGGGGAGTGGGAACATCAGGAAGGTTGACATGCCTGAGTGACAGCGAGGGAGCTGAGAGGTAGAACTCCTGGGCTGTGTGCCTGAATTGATGAGGGTCAAAGAGGTAGAGTCTCAACAGTGAGGCAGAAAGATGGAGAGAGACAGACACATCCCCACAGCCTATCTGACAGACCCTGAGCAGATGAGAATGTGTCATGTGTCCTGCAAAGTAGGCATTGCCATCCTCTCTTCCTGGTGAAGGACGAAAAGACTGGCTCCGGGTTCAGAGAGGTAATGATCTTCCCAAGGTCATACTGCTGCTAAATGCCAGATCACCGACTCCAGGTTTCCTTGAAAGTCCCGTGCTGCTTTCGACCTGCTCTTAGGGCATCCCTGAGTGAGATAAAGCAAAATAGAGCAGCTATCGTGTTTTCCATGGTATTATTGAGCGCCTAACATGTACAACGCAGCCGCTCTGTGCTTAGGAGGGAGAAGTCTGAACACAGTCTAGTGGGGCCATTGGCATTTTAATGAGTGAAACTCTTAACAGTTGGTGACAAGGGTCACCAGGGAGGTACAAGCAAAGGGAAGATCAGGGAATGCTTCCAAGGGAGGTGGCATTTGACTTGGCCTTGGGGAGGGGTAGAATGTATTCAATGGCAGAGATGGGGTGGGAAGAATGTTCCAGGCAAAGGGACAATGTGGGCCATTGTACAAAGACAGGAGAAGATGAGTAAGTCCAGCTCTCCAAGGTGCGCGGGAGCGTGTGTGCAGAGGTAGGAGGGACGTCAGGCTGAGGTGGTCAGAACAAGGGAGGGCTGAAAGGTTGAGCCAGGGATGTGGTAATTACCAGGAGGCCGGCGGGAGTAGCGAACAGGGTAAATCGTTCATTCAATCATTGATTCAGTCAACAGACATTTATGGTACATCGGCCCTGCACCAGGGCTGTCCTGGCAGCTCGAATGCGAAGATCAGATGTGGTTCTCCTCCTCAGGAAGTCATCAGTGGCAGTGTCCTCATCGGTAAAATGGGGATATAGGAGTATGCTCCTCAAAGTGTTTTTGTGAGGATTAAATAAGGGAATCTATACCACTTAGGGTGGCGTCTGGTGTGGACCAAGCATCCAGTAAAGGTCGGTTATTGTTGTCATCCTTATCACTGTTCTGGAAGGGTGGGAGAGGGGTCAGCAGTCCATTGCAAAACTTGGTGAGAGATGAGTGGGGCAGTGTGGGTGGGAAGGAGGGGACGTGTTCAAGAGGGCTGCAGGAGCAAGAGAGAGCAAATGACCGAGCTAGGACAGCGGCAAGGAAAGTTGTCTGGGCAAATTGCAGGGGGAGGAGCAGGGCTCAGAAGACTCATCCTTGGTTCAAGCTCCTGCTCTGTTGCTGGTTCCCTGGGGGAACAGGGGTGCAGGGCAGGGCCTGGGTGTTGAGCAGGCTGGAAGCTGGGATCTTTGGGTCTCCTTCCCACTTTGTTACTTGGCCCCTCTCCCAGACTCATCTTGACTTCTCTTTGTAGTTGCTTAATGCAGCTCAACCTGTGGGAGATGCTCCTCCCACTCTGCCAAAAGTCTACTTTCCATCCTTCCTGCTGCAGGTCTTGGGGATCAATCCAGGCCCCTTGGCTGTCTGTTTGAGGCTGTGTGGTCCCCTCAGGATAATTGCTCTGGACAACTCTAACACCACTCAGACAGATTGTCCGGCCTCCTGGCCCCGACATCTCCCACCACTGCATCAAGCCAAATTACTCAGCACCCCCCCTGCCCCAGGCTCTGGTGAAATCCGATTAGCGAGAAGAGAGCTGCACTGAGCTGACAGCTCCTCTGATAATTGCTTCCCAAGTAAGTGATGCAAATCAGCCCATCGAGCCTGTTCCTGCTCCTTTCCTGGGGACCCAGGCATCCATGCCCAGGAGATGAAGGACACCTGAGTGGGGGAGACTTGGAGGCTATTACCTGTCTCTAGCTAAGTGGGCATCAGCCCACAAAGCTGGGCTGTGCTGCTCTGGAGCTGAGCCAGGGACCACTGGCTCTGCCTTTCTGTCTTAACTGAGAGGCATCGCTCTGCCTCCTCCTCAGCCCTCTGAGAGGAACTCCATGTGCCCCTTTGCCGGTCGGGTGGAAGGCAGAGATACGGAGACCCAGACTGGGAGACGGCCGAACCAGTTAAGGAACAAATGGGGGACTCACAGCGTAGCTGCCCTGGCTCTCTGGTTCTGGGAGGGAGGTGGGAGTGGCACCTGTAGGATCTGCAGGTAGTTTTCTCTCGCTGTGAGTCCCCTCCCCAGCTGGCTGGGGGGAAGACACGGAGGGTTCAGTCCCCGCAGAGCTGGAATGTGGCTGTGATACGACCTCTGGAGGTCTGAGGAGTCTAATCAACCCTCAAGACTTTTGTGCCTGGGCCAAGGACATGTCCTTGGGATGTAGTGGCCCTAGCTCACCTCACACATCAAGGACCTCTCTGCCCTTCCCTAAATCAGGGCACTTTAAAGGCCCTGTTAATGCCTGTTCTTTAATGGCAATTCCTTCCTACATCTTTACCTCAGACTCTTTTTTTTCCTTTTTTTTTTTTTTTGAGACAAGGTCTTGCTCTGTCACCTGGGCTGGAGTGCAATGGCATCATCATAGCTCAAGGCAACCTCAAACTCCCAGGTTTGAGCAATCCACTTGCCTCAGTCTCCCAAGTAGCTGGGACTACAGGTGTGCATCACCATGCCCAGCTAATTGGATAATTTTTTTTTTTTATGTTTTGTAGAGACGGAGTCTCACTCTTGCTCAGGCTGGTCTCTAACTCTTGGCCTCAAGAGATCCTCCTGCTTCAGCCTCCCTGAGTGCTAGGATTACAAGCATGAGCCACTGCCCCTGGCCTCAAGCTCTTTCTTTCTCTAACCCCTCATCCCATTTCCTGCTGACCTTGGAGACCTAAAAAGTACTTTCCTTGCAATCCTGAACTTTCAATCTCCAAACCAAGCCCTGTATGCAGGTCCTTGTCTTTATTGAAATCTCCAGGGATTAGTTGCCCAATCTTGTCCTCTGTGCTTGTGTGTCTGATATGGCTCTATAGCCTGGATCTTGGGTACTCAGACTTGTACCTGCCTGAGACCCTGGCCACGGTCATAACAAAAACTATCCTTTATGGAGCACAAATCCTATGCTAGGCACTATATTAAGCACCTTATGTAAGTCATTCAATTATCATAAAAGAAGAAATAGATTGCGATGATTATCCCATTTTACAGCTGAGATAACTGAGGCACAGGAATTAAGTAACAAGCCCAAGGCTACTACTAGTAAGTGGCAGAGCTGGGAGTCAAATCCAGCAGCCTGATTCCAGAGCCCACACTGCAAAGTCCTCCACTATGCTGCATTTTCTCTCCAGTGCTCTTTCAGTGTTTGTTGGGCTGACTGAGACAGGGTCCAACGTAGTGGAGCTGGGGAAGGTGGCTACACCAAAAGGTAAACACCAGAATCCCCTTTGGGGTTCCCCAGGCCAGGGACAGTGAGTGGAAGCTGATCAGGTGACACCTGGTACCTAGAGAGAGGGAAACCTGGCCCTCATCTTCTCCAATTCCTAATCTTTGTTTTCTGCAGCTGGAGACCCTGCATCTAGACAGCCCTTCTCTAGGAGAAGCACAGAGGCAGGGAAAGGGCTGAAAGATCTATCTAGAAACCCAAGTGAGAAGGGACTCAGAGCTAGGACTTGCAGACACCGATAGATGGCGCTCATGGCCCAACACAGCCCCAGCAGCCCAAGGAACCCGAAGGAAAACAAGTGAGCAGGTTAACTCCTTCCTGCCCAGGCTCAGGCCAGAGGAGCAGGCTGGTGGGCAGCCCAGGACCCCACCCCAGGCCAGGTGACCCAGCTCTCTAAGCTCTTACGTGGACCATAATCTGGGTCTGTTTTTGCTCCTGGCCCACAAAGCTCTATCCATAAATCACCGGCAGCCGGCCTCTTGAAGACTTCCCAGAGGAACAGGAGACTAAGAAGTAGGCAAGGCTGGTTGGGAGGTCTACACCCAATCTCCTGTTTCATCTCTTGGGCTCTATCTTTTGACAGTCTCTGGGGCTCTGTTTCTAAGCATGTCCAGTTCAGGAGGTCTCCTCGCCTCCATCTTTCCCGAGAGTGATTTGCCAGTTGAGGAGGAGCAGCATGGACTCAAGAAGGCACTTAAGTCCCTCTGGGGTCAGCTGTAGGGACTCACTCCAGGCTGCCCAAGGCTGAGTTTCTCCTCATATCTGGAATCTCTCTCTCTCTGGGCTTCCTGGAATAGGCGGACTTATAGGCACAGAAACGGTTATCCAGTTCTTCCAGGAAGTAGAACTAGGGGGGTAGGGGTCCTGGTGGATCTCTGCTTGCCTGTCACTCATTTCACTCACTGCTGCCCTGTCAGAAGCAGACATGGAGTGTGGAGGGGCTGCCAAGATGAGAAACTGGAAGTGCTGGACAAGCAAGGGCAGACGGGTGGGGTGGGCAGGAGGGTTGTCCATGGAATGATGGAGATCCTAGAATTTGTAAGCAATGAGTCGACATCACAGTGAGGTCTCCCTCCATCTTATTTTTGGTCAGAAACGCACAAATGCATAGATACATGGAGATGAGGGAGCCTGTTCTAGAAGCTCAGATGCTCGCATTTCCGTCATTACAGGGCAAGAAGCAGAAACGAGGAAATGTACACATGTACAGAGAGAAAGCAGTACAAGAGACCAGAGATAGAGATAAATTTACAAAGGCAGAGAAAGACGAAGAGAGGGAGAGAGTCTGGTATGAATTAAAGCTAAGGAAATAATGGGCTTCAGGAGGTGGATGATTAATTCAGTTTCTAAAGTCTTGGAAGGGTAGGGGTGGTTCTCGCCTTTGATGTCAGAGAGTCACTGCTCACAGCTCCCTGAAACTCTTGCTGTACCCATTAAGTTTCTGTCTGTTGATAGGAGACCAGGCAGGTCTTGGGAAGGGGGTGGCATCCTTGTTCTCTCACTTCTTCCTGTTCTGGGGTTCATTAGTCTCACTCCCTATCCCCTACAGAGAGACCTTACTTCTTGGTTATGTCCTGGTTGTGCTCAGTGTGTGTGCAGGGGATGGGGTTGGGACAAATCTGGAAGATAATTAGCCTTCAGGGTTTTCCAGTCTAATGAATGTCTTAGAGTCAGGACATAGAAACAGATCCAGATGGAGAACAAGAACTAAACTAGGAATAGGACAGTTTTGAACATAGGTATTGGGATGGGATGGGGTGGGGGAATGGACTGTTAAGTGTAGCCATGGGTTTAGGATTGGTCAGGGAAGATTTCCTGGATAGAGTATTTGAGGGGGAAGTTTGGAAGGATGGGAGGTGTGATGGTTAATTTTATGTGTCCACTTGAGTGGGCTGAGGGACACCCAGACAGCTGGTAAAACATTATTTCTGGATGTGTCTGTGAGGGTGTTTTTGGGAGAGTTTAGCATTTGAATTGATATACTGAGTTAAGAATATCACCCTCACCAATGTGGGTGGGTATTATCCAATCCCTTGAGGGCCCAAAAGAACAGAAATATGGAGGAAGGGCCAATTCTCTCTCTTTTTGTGAGCTGGCACATACATCGTCTTCTGCTTTCAGACATCATTGGAGACCTGGTCCTTCAGGCTCTGGGACTCATAGCAGTGAGGCCCTGGCACCCCTTTGAACTGGGACTGAATTACACCACCTACTTTCCTGTTTCTCCAGTTTACAGACAGAAGATCAAGCAAAGTGTGGGACTTCTCAGCCTCCATAATCCTGTGAGCCAATTCCCAGAATAAATCTCCTATAATAGACAGATAAGTAGCTACCCTGTTGGTTTTGTTTCTCTGGAGACCGCTGACTAATACAGGAGGGTATAGGGCTGGGCAGACAGTAAGGCAAAGGAGGCAGAGAAGTCAAAATGGTGAAGATGTGAGATGGGCTTGGACAGTAATGGATGGAGGCTCTTGCTAAAGGGTTGTTAGGAGATGTCAGAAATGCTTCCATGGATGTTCTATACACAGTAATGGCCCTTGGAGGGCTGCAAAGGAGAGCTCTTTTATACCTGGGGAAGTCCCAGTTTCATTTCTAAGAAGGTTCTCTTGAGCAAGTCATTTAACTCTCTAGAGTTAATGGTTTTACCCACAGGTGGGGAGGGATTGAAGGTGGTTGCGGCCTCCTGCTTAGCTATCCCTGTGGGAAAAGCATTGTAAATGAACTTTGGGTAGGGTGATACTGTTTAGGGCTAGAACTTAGGATTTTCCAGGTCTTTAACAGACCCTGGCCTCTCACTTCTCCAGAATTCTTGATTTAACCCTGATGGAAAAAACAAACTACAACCCCCAGCGTCACTTAGAGCAAACTCAGCACGCCTTCCAGAGATTTGAGCATTTCCGGCGGAAGTGGCCACGGCTACGCCAATCTCCTTCCTTAAATAATGTAGACTACGACTCCCACTGCCCTTCGCGCCGGGGGTTTGGAAAGGAACCGGAAACAAGATGGGGAGCTGGACCAGGTGAGGAAGTAGAAGGCTGGGAACCTGGGGCGAGCTGAGGGATCCCCGGGCTCTCGGGGCTCAGCCGAGCGGGTAGTCAGAGTGGCTGTGCGTGGGTCCCCTTGCTCCGTCTGGGGCTAGACCCAGTGCGGGGGTAGCCCAGCCTACGGAACGGCCGGGAGGCCTGCGGGATCAAGGCTTTCCCGTTGGGCGGGGCCAGCGGGCGCAGGCGGAGGTTTTGTGTGGTGCCTTAGCTGTCGGCCTCCTCGGTACCGGGAGAAGGGATGAAATGATCTTTTTGAGTCCGCGCTCTATTATTACTATTATATCATTATCATTAGTTTAAGATTTTCTTATTGGCTGGGCACGGTGGCTCATACCTGTAATCCCGGTGCTTTGGGAGACCAAGGCGGGAGGATCACTTGAGGCCAGGAGTTAGAGGTTATAGTTAGCTAGGATTGGCCACTGCATTCTAGCCTGGGCGACAGAACGAGACTCTGTCTCAAAAAAAAAAGAAGAAGAAGAAAAAGGATTTTCTGAATGCCTCCAAGGGACAAGGGAATGGATAGAGTGTTTTCAATTCCTTCTTCACTTACTGGATTTGATGTCAGACAAGTCTGACATCATTCTGAAGTCTGGCCTTGGTGGCTAGACTTATCTTTGGGTCACACTCTGCTGCCTTTGTGCTTAATGTAATATGACATTGTATTTTATAAAGTATCACATTTCTTAAGCCTCTGGCTCTTGGTGACTTTAGGTAGAACTTCCGAGTTCCTCCTCTGGGCCCCCATAGTGTTCAGGATATTAAATCTCAAAGCACACTGTATTACAGTTAGTTGTGTATCAGTGCTCTCACAGTAGTTTATGAGCTTACTGAAAGCCTGGCCTACATTTTATTCATCTTGGAATTCTTCCCCACCAAGAGACTCATAAATATTGAAGAAAATAAATGAATTAACAGGTGGTAGTAGGTTGGATGGAATATGTGATTTTCATAAAGAGGAGAGTTAAATGACTTGCTCAAGAGAACTTTCTTAGAGTTGAAACTGGGACTAGAATTAAAGTCAGTTGGCTTCTAACCTATAGCTCTTGTTGTCAGATCAGGCTTTGAAACTCTGGAACACTGAGAGTAAGACCTTACCACTCTTTGTGTACCCCAACCTTGCTGTTTCCAGCACAGTTCTCTAAATGTCAGAAGTAGACCCAACTTAGAACTTGAGAAAGATCCTGGAACTGGAGTGACCAATCTGCTAATGTTGGTGCTACATGGGGTAATGCAAAGCAAGGTTCCTTGAAACATTTGAGTTCTCCACGGCTCCCTTCTCAGCTTTCATATGAGCCCAGCTCGTCCTGGGTAGCCACCTGGACAGATTAAAGATTTCTGATATCAGTCTGGGGAAGAACTTCCTAAGTTTGGCCTTGGATTTATTTATTTTTCTCTCCCACTTCCCCGAGGCTAAGGTTAGAGAATAGTTTCATTGATTAAGCTGTTGTGTTAACACTGAGGTCTCATTTGGGGGAAGAGGTCACTCTTGACCTGCACAGGTGATTGAGAGGGAGGAAGAACAATGGTCCTTGCCACATGGGAGGCCCAGATGGGATGGAAACACACTCAGCCTGCCAAGGCCCTGGAAAGCAAGCAGAATGCAAAGTAGGCAGCTGAACCTTGAGTGAACTCAGGATATAGAGGTGGAGAGGAATCCATCAGGAATGGCTCCTTGGTAGAAGGGTAGTGTTTTTGTTTTGTTTTTTTTTTTGAGACAGAGTCTCATTCTTGTTGCCCTGGCTAGAGTGCCGTGGCATTAGCCTAGCTCACAACAACCTCAAACTCCTGGGCTCAAGCGATCCTACTGCCTCATCCTCCCAAGTAGCTGGGACTACAGGCATGTGCCACCATGCCCGGCTAATTTTGCCTATATATTTTTAGTTGTCCAGCCAATTTCTTTCTAATTTTAGTAGAGACGGGGTCTCGCTCTTGCTCAGGCTGGTCTCGAACTCCTGAGCTCAAGCAATCCTCCCGCCTCAGCCTTCCAGAGTGCTAGGATTACAGGCGTGAGCCACCGCGCTTGGCTTTAGAAGGGTAGTTTTAAACAAGATTGAGAGGCCAGGTGTAGTGTGGCTCACACCTGTAATCCTAGCACTCTGGGAGACCGAGGCGGGAGGATCGCTTGAGGTCAGAAGTTAGAGACCAGCCTGAACAAGAGTGAGACCCCATCTCAACCAAAAATCGAAAAATTTAGCCAGGTGTGGTGGTACATGCCTGCAGTCCCAGCTATTCAGAAGGCTGAGGCAAGAGGATTGCTTGAGCCCGGGAGTTTGAGATTGCAGTGAGCTATGATCACAACATTGCATTCTACTCAGGACGACAGAGTGAGACTCTGTCTCAAAAAAAAAACCAAAAAAACAAGATTGAAAAAGAAGAGATGGACAGAGCTGAGCAGGTGTTTGTTGAGTAGTTAATAGGAGCCAGGGCCTTGGGCTTATGGAGGGAAATTGAACAGGGCTGGCCTCTGATCTGCCCAAGTCTAGTTGGGGAGGCAAGGTGTGAATTCATGAAGAAGCCACAACCAACCATGGTGACAGGCAGTGCTTCTCTGCTTTCACCAACCGTCAGAATCACCTGAGGAAGCTTGCTTAAAATGCAGATTCCCCTCCCGCTTCCTCTTCCCCTGCTCTCCTCTTCTCTCCCCTGTTCCTTTCCACTTCCTCTCCTATTTCTTCCCTTTCCCTCTTCTTCCCCTCACTGACACATAACATCTCATTCCATCCTTATATTACGAAGTGAGTAATATTCTTAGTATTTGGGTGAGGAAACCTGAAACTCTAACCATGGTTGCATAAATTGCAAGAGTATTCTGAGTCTGGTGATATCTTACTATCCTTTTTTTTTTTTTTACTAATTGACTTTTTAGTCACTATTCTTTTTTTTTTTCAGACAGAGTCTCACTCTGTTGCCTGGGCCTAGAGTGAGTGCCATGGTGTCAGCCTAGCTCACGACAACCTCAAACTCTTGGGCTCAAGCGATCCTCCTGCCTCAGCCTCCCGAGTAGCTGGGACTACAGGCACGCGCCACCATGCCCAGCTAGATTTTTCTACATATTTTTAGTTGTCCAATTAATTTCTTTCTAATTTTTAGTAGAGACGGGGTCTCACTCTTGCTCAGGCTGGTTTCAAACTCCTGAACTCCTGAACTCAAACAATCCGCCCGCCTGGGCCTCCTGGAGAGCTAGGATTACAGGCGTGAGCCACCGCGCCCCGGCCTACTCACTATTCTTGAATGCCCGGAAAGAAGCAGGGCTGGGGTTAGGGGATTGTAGAATTAGTGGAGTGGCTGATCAAACCATCTAAGGCAAGATGGTGTGGCTGATTAAGAGCATAGCCTTGGGCCAGATAGATTGAGTTCAAATCCACACCTTCATTGCTTGCTAACTGTATGACCCTGGACAGGTTGTTTAATCTTGCTAAGCCTCAGTGTCCTCACTTGTAGCATGGGAGCAGTAATACCCACCTCATGGGGTTGTTATGAGGATCAATGAGCTGTACCTGGTGCGGAGCAATAGCTCACCACCTGGAAGCTGTTGTAATTAGCGCTCCTGGGTCTCTGGGCTGTGGCTGTGCACCTGCGTTATTCTTTAGCACTGTGGTTTCCAGGACACTTCCCATCCTGGGTAGACTTTTTTTTTTTTTAATTAAGGATGACATTAAAGGTGCTGAAAGAATACCACCAGTAAATGTTTATGGAGAACCTACTATGTGCTTGGCGTGGCCTAGGAACTCGTGACTCAGACCTAGCCTGATGGAAAGGAGGTTTGGAGTGGGGGGTGTCTGGTGGTTACGGCTTGTCATCTCCAGGTGATATGTGAAGAGCAAGTATACTGGAAGTGTGCAGGGGAAGGACCTTCATTATCAAGAACTGAGATGAGCTCAGTCCTACTTGGCAGTTTGTGGATGACTGACATGGTCACTCAGGGTCCCTCCTGAGCCCAGGAGATGGAAGTAGGGGCACTGGCTCTGTGGCTGAGGGCTGATGAAGCCTCTCTCTGTCTCTTTTCCAGGTGACAACAGCATGGCTGTGCCCCAGGCTTTCCCACTGGGGTCCCTCTGTGAGCCTACAGGTGCCCTGATGGAGCCCCAGCCCTGCCCTCGAAGCTTGGCTGAGGGCTTCCTGGAGGAGGAGCTTCGGCTCAATGCTGAGCTGAGCCAGTTGCAGTTTTCAGAGCCAGTGGGCATCATCTACAATCCTGTGGAGTATGCGTGGGAGCCACATCGCAACTATGTGACTCGCTACTGCCAGGGTCCCAAGCAAGTTCTCTTCCTGGGGATGAACCCGGGACCTTTTGGCATGGCCCAGACTGGGGTAAAGGGCTTGGCTTCTCCAGTGGGTATAATGTGAGGCTCCAAGGTGGATGC
>CAUYSK010052055.1:0-28327 GCA_963575035.1 Avahi laniger | reverse complement strand
CCCTTGCCTCCCCCCTCCTCCCCAAGTTAAGGATAAATTTTATTTATTCTTTTCAAAGTGGCAAATGTTTACTTTGATATTGTTCTCTGCTTTATATTTGCTTCCTGTTTTATTATTTTCTGCTCTTGTTTATTTTCTTCCTTCTATTTTCTTTGGGTAGAAATTTGCTGCTATTTTAAAAATTTTCTTGAGATAGACATTAGATTTTTTAATTCCTCAATCTTATTTCTTATGTATTTATTTAAGGTTTACAAATTTACTTTTAAATAAGTTTTAGCAAAATTTTTCAAATTTTAATAATATTTTTGACATCATTTCAAAAAATTTTCTAATTTCCGTTTAAATTTTTTATTTGATACATTGGTTTTTCAGAAATGCTTAATTTCCAAATATTTAGAAATTTTCTGATTAATCTTTGTTGATGATTTTTAGTTTAAATTTATGGTAGTGAGGGAAAATATTTTATATAATTTCAAATTTCTGAAATTTTTGAGGTTACTTTAAGAATGGTATATAGTAAATTTTGGCAAACAATCTTTATGCACTTGAAAAAACTATATTCTACAGTTTAATTGGAAGCAATATTCTATACATCTCAATTAGGTTAATTTTTAATCATTTTGTTAAGTTTTCTATATCTCTGCTAAATCTTTGTCTGCTTTTTCTATTGGATACTGATAGTGGTGTGTTAAAATGTCCCACAATAATTGAGAATTTGTTTGCCCTTTTAATTCTATTGTTTTGGTTTAATAATATTGTAGATACATTAGATGTACATAATTTATAATTTTGCCAATGGATAGAAACTTTTGTCTTTAGGAAATGATATTATTAGAATTATTTTTTTTTGGTGAGAAAAAACAACTAGTTCAGTTAGGCTTTTTGTATAGAGTTCATATAAATGGAATGCAGGAGAAAATACTTGGGAAAATGAAAGAGTTATTGAATATTTTGGTGAGAGGAGTCACATGAGCAGAGGTGAGCTTTAAGAATATTAATGTGGGTCAGGCGTGGTGGCTCACGCCTGTGATCTTAGCACTCTGGGAGGCCAAGAGGGGAGGATTTCTTGAGGTCAGGAGTTTGAGACCAGCCTGAGCAAGAATTTGACCCCATCTCTACTAAAAATAGAAAAACTTAGCCGGGCAACTAAAAAAGTTAGGAAAACTTAGCTGGGTATGGTGGCATGCACCTGCAGTCCCAGCTACTGAGGAGGCTGAGGCAGGAGGATTGCTTTAGCTCAGGAGTTTGAGGTTGTTGTGAGCTAGGCTGACACCACAGCACTCTAGCCCAGGCAAGAGAGTGAGACTCTGTCTCAAAAAAAAAAAAAAAAAAAGAAAAAGAAGAAAAGAATTTTAATGTGACTGGTTGTATTATGTAGAGTGGATTTCATAGGAGAGAAATGAAAGTGGAGCAACTATATTAGAGCCTGTTGTAGTTCAAGGCAGTGTTTCTCAACAAGTGGTTAATTAAACCACCAGTGGACTTATTCTAAAGGAGGTATTAGAAACTATTTTCATATATCAATGAAGAAATTATTTGGATTTTTTTCTTTTTCGTGGTCAGTTTGAAAGTCTTCTAGTTTCTATCAACACATGAGGAAATTAGTGGGGATCAGATGTACATGGTAATGACTGAATTACTCAGAAAATTTATCATTCAGTTTTTAAGTTTGTTTTTACTTTTTTAAGAGACAGAGTCTCACTCTGTCACCCAGGCTGGAGTGCAGTGGCACAAGCATAGCTCACTGTAACCTCGAACTCCTGGGCTCAAACAATCCTCCTGCCTCAACCTCCTGAGTAGCTAGGACTATAGGTGCGTGCTACCATGTCTGGCTAATTTTTAAAAGCTTTTGTATAGACAAGATCTTGCTATGTTGCCCACGCTTGTCTCGAACTCCTGGCCTCAAGCCAGGCCTTCCACCTCGGCCTTCCAAAGTGCTGGGATTATAGACTTGGGCCACTGTGCCTGGTCCTTATTCAGTTTTATTCTTAATCATATATTGTTTAATTAATACTCCAAATTGACCATTGATTAAAATCAGGAAACCAAAAATGTTGCCATTGAAATATAACAGTTTAATAAAAGGCATGCAATTATGATATGCAAATTCACTAAAAGAGGATTTTTCAGAAAGTGCAATTTGGCAGGCATCTGATCAAAGTTCTTATACAGAATATCAAAATATTTAATTAACAAGTTAAAAGAGAAAATATAGTGATTATTTTATTTCATTTGTCATGTCATTGATTGGGAATAATGATATTTCACTGCCTTAACATCTTATTTGTGGAGAAGTCCTTGCAAACAGGATACTGAAAATTTATCTTTCATTTTGCTATATAGAAAAAAAATACAAAAAAAAAATGAACCAGTTGATTATTTTAAATATGAGATTTACAAATGTGACATCAGAAAGTGTCTAAAAATCTATCAGTATATTGTACCACATGGTAAATGTCAAGCACATTTTAATATAAAATTTATTGTCAAACAAAATACGATCTATGAAGGATTGACTCTAGACCAAGTCAAAAGCCTTTTTGCCAATTATGTCTCTGAACTCAGTTCAGTGGAACAAGAACAAAGATCTGGGAATTATGCTGCACATAAGTGCTCTTGGACCAGGATTTGTTGGCCTAGGGAGGGCTGTATTTTGTGTTGGAGTATACTTTATTCGTTAGGGCTTGGAAATTGTGTGCAATAGACTGATAATACAGAGGGTGACAAGATGCCCATGACCAGATCAATGGTCCTTGACACACATCCAGTCAGCCTACACGCATAATTGTTCTTTTTAAAGCCTTATTTTCCCTAGAGGGGTTAGTTAATCTTTCAAAAGTCTGCTGTGACCCTCATTCACTTGAATGTGATCATCTACAACCACGTGCTTTCTGGTAAGAAGTCTGTTTTAAGGTATGGCGCTGATTCCTCAGCTATAATATGGAAACATCTTTATTTTGCCTTTATTTTTTAGAGTATGTAATTATAGGTGTATATATATACTTCCAAGTTATAGTTGGAAGTATATATAGTTTTAGTATTTTAGTATTTGAAAGATATTCTCTCATTGTGAACTCCCATCATTTCTCTTCATCTTCAGTAGTTGGATGTCAACTATGTTTTTGCCTTTTTTTTTTAATTTGTTTGTTTTTGTTTTAGAGACAGAATCTCACGATGTTGCCCAGGTTGGAGTGCAATGGCTGTTCACAGGTGTAATCATTGTGCACTACAGCCTCGCACTCCTGGGCTGAAACAATCCTCCTGCCTCAGCTTTCTGAGTAGCTGGGACTACAGGCGTGCATTACTGTGGCCAGCTGTTCTTTGAAAGTAATATACATTTATCATTCTGACTATCAGATTATTTTCAGATTATTTTATCTTTGGATTTTAGCAGTTTTACTTCCAAACTAGGAGTGTTTATCTTATTATTTATCCTGATTGTGGATTATCGCACTTGCTTGATATTTAGCTTGATGTGTTCCATCATTTTGGGAAAGTCGGAGTCTATTATTTCCTCACATGTTGCCTCAGTAATGTTATTCATCACAGTTCCCCTCTGGAACCCCTTGGCGTGTATGCTAGAATTTCTCACAGTGTCCTTTATATATATTGCCCTCTTTTCTATATTTTGTGTTCCTTTTTCCTGTACCTCAGTGAGGGTATTTTATACTGATGTATATTTCAGTTTATTAGTCCTATATTTCACCGGGTCCAATCTGTTGTTCAATCTTCTGTTTGGTCTAAAACTTAGTTTTTCATTTCTATAATTTCAGTTGGGTATTTTCATACATTCTTTATTACATATTTCTTTGAAGATGTAAGAATAGTTAATTTTAAATTTTCTTTGAATTATAAAACACTTTTTTGAGGTATGATTGATCTACAAAAAGCTGTACATATTTCATGTCCACAGCCTGATGAGTTTGAGAAATCTCTCCCCCACTTTATATTATTGACATCAGAATTTATTTCTTTTTGTATTGTGTATTCACAAAAACATTATTGTGGTTATAGTTTTTCTTAATACTTTTGTCTTTCAACTTTTACACTAGGGTTAAAAGTGATATATGTATTATATTATATTATTACATTATTCTATATTTTTCTATATATTTAACTTTGGCAGTGAGATTTATACTATCATATGCTTTTGTGTTGTTTTTTAGCATCCTTTCATTTCAACTTGAAGAACTCCCTTTAACACTCCTTTTAAGGCAGGTTTAGTGGTGATGAACACCCTTTTTTGTTTGTATGGGAAAGTCTTTGTCTCTCCTTCGTTTTTGAAGGGCAGTTTTTTTTAGGTGTCAGGTTTTTTTCTTTTAACACTTTGACTATATCATCCCACTCTCTTCTGGCCTACAAGATTTTTGCTGAGAAATCTGCTGATAGTGTTATGGAGGTACCCTGTATATAATAAGCTGCTTTTCTCTTGCTTCTTTCGAAATTCTATCTTTGTCTTTGAATTTCAGCAATTGTAATGTGTCTCAAAGTAGACCTCTTTAGATTTTACCTATTTGGGATATTTTGAGCTTCATGAATCTAGATATCCATTTCCTTTTCCAGATTCAGGAAGTTTTTCAATCATTATTTCTTTAAATAAGCTTTCTGCTCCTTTCTGTTTCCATAAGCAGTTCCATAACGTGTATATTGGTTCACTTGATGGTGTCCCGTAAGTTCTGTAGGCTTTCTTCACTCATTTTCATTCTCTTTTTTTCCTGCTTCTCTGACTGAATAATTTCAAATGACACATCTTTGAGTTCACTGTAGACTTTCTTCTGCTTGATCAAGCATGTTGTTGAAACTCTCTATTTAATTTTTCAGTTCAATCATTGTATTCTTCAGCTCCAGAAGTTCTGTTTGATTATTTTTTATGAGTTTTATTTCTTTGTTGAACTTCTCATTTTGTTCATATATCATTTTTTCTGGATTCCATTTAGTTGTCCATATTCTCCTATAGTTCACTGAGCTTCTTTAAGATGATTGTTTTCAGTTCTTTTACAGTTAATTCTAGATCTCTATTACTTTATCTTCCTTTACTGGAGCTTCATTTTATTGCTTTAGTGGTGCCATGCTTCCCTGATTCTTCATGATTTTTATAGCCTTGCATTGATATCTGCTCATTTGAAGAAGCAGTCACCTCTTTGAGTCTTTACAGACTGGTTTTGCCAGGGAAATCCCTTCATAAGTCAGCCTGGTCAGAGATTCTGAGTGGTCTGGTTAATGGCGCTGCATGTGGGCCAGTGGGTGGGATCTGTGGGTAGTCCTGGTACCAGAGTCTGTGGGTGGGTAGGTCTGATGCCATGGTCTGTGGCTGGGCAGGCCTGGTGCCAGGGAGTGTAAGCTGTCGTTGAAATCTGTGCACTGATTTTTGAGAGCTCCCACTCCCTTTCTTTTGTTCTTAGCTAACTTCAGGGAATCTATTAATGCTGATTCCCTTAGTGTCCTGGGTGAGGCACAACAGAAGCAAACCTTTCAGGTAGCACGCCAAAAGTTGGAGAACTTGGATACTAACTTCAATCCCTGTTTCCCCTTAGGAAAACTTTCAGGTTGACGGGATCTCTCTGAGTGCTGTGTTGTGCTGGCTTATGGCAGGGGTGACACAGGCGAAGTGAAATTGCTTTTCCTACCCTTTTCAATGTGTCTTTTCTCATTTCTGTGTTTTACCAGGGTGTTGTAAACTCTCACTTGGACTCTGGAGCTCTCAGAAAAGTATTTTCATCTATGGATGATTGTTAAATTGGTGTTTTTGTAGGGTGATGGGACATTCTATTCTGTCATCTTGCTGATGTCACTCCTCAATAACAGTTATTTTAAAGTCTATTTCTGATAACCCCAGTATTTTGATTACCTGTAGATATGTCTGAATCAACTGTATTTTTTCCTCTTGGTCCTGGTTTTCTTCATATGCCTGTTAATTTTTGATTAATATTGGGCATGTATATAAAAAATTATAGAGGCTCTGCATGAAACTTCAGCTTCTGGAAGGTAGTTTAAATAAAGAAAGAGTACCTTGCTCTAACCAGGGAAAAATTGATTTGAGGCTATGTTTCAGTATTTTTAAGGTGTAGGTTATTCTGGTTTGCCCTTACCCTGGTATAGTCTTTTAGAAGTTCCAACTGAAATTCTGGGATGATAATCATAGACCATCCACTTTTATGGAAACTGAATTCCAATTTTTACCTCCCTCACCTTTAGGGGACTGCCAGATGTTTTTCTTAGTTTTTTAACTTATTATTAATATCTTAGTTCTTTTGGAAAGACATCTCTAGTTCATAGCCTAAGTGGCTTAGAAATAATTATATTGTTTAAGAAGAAAACAGCAGTAAAATGCCAGTGGTTCTCTTCAATGTTTTTCTTTATTTCTGGGATGTTGACCCCTGGATGTTTGGTAATTTTCTGAGGACTTCAAACAGATTTTTTTTTGGTATGTATGTGGGTGTAGTTGTTCTTGGTAGAAGGCTTGTATGCTGTAAGAACATTTTCTATCTTTATTTATTTATTTATGGTTTGTGTGTGTTTCATTTGTCCTTGTAAGTTAACTCAAATGTTCTCTGTAGCAAAGTTAGATTATGAAAATGCAAATGACCCAGAACAGCCAAAACAATCTTGAAAAAGAACAAAGCCAGATGATTCAGGCATACCAGATATGATTTACAATGCTATAGCAAATAATACAGCAGAATATTATTATAGCAAGAGGATAGGCAAATAGCACAATGGAATAGAATAGGGTACAGAAACAGAATGACGTATAGATAGTTACTTGATTTTTAACAAAGTTCTTTTTAAAAAATGGGAACACATTTGGGGGGAGGATCATGTTCTCCATAAAAGGTGCTGCATTAATTTCATGAAATGAAAAAATAAAAACAATGTTGATAGTTATCTCATCCCATAAACAAAAGTCAATATCAGATAGAATGTTGATGTAATTTTTACAGGTATAACTATAAAAGTTTTAAAATAAATTGTGTAAAAATTTCTTCATGACATTGGAGTAAGCAATGATTTTTTAAGCAGGGCACCCAAAGCTTTAATGGTAAAGGAAAAACATACCATAATAAATTATAATAAAATAAGGTACCTCTTAGATACATCAGAAAATACCAAAAAGGAGATGACATTTGTAATTTATACAGATGGATATTTGTAATGGCAAAACTTAATATCTTGAATATAAAGAAATCTTTCAAATCAGTAAGAAAAAGAAGAAATGCAATGAATAAATGGACTTGAATGGATATTTCAGAAAAAAGGATATCTGAATTGCCAATGAACATCTAAAAGTGCTCTAGCTCACTAATCATCTCCAAAATCCAAATTAAAATAATGATGACCTATCACTGTTCACCCGAGGATAAATGGAAAGAACAAGGTAGAGAGCATTAAGTGTTGACAAAGATACGAAGCAACTGGAATGCTCAAACTCTGCTAGTTGGGTATAACTGATATAATCACTTGGGAAAACTGGTAGTATCTGCTGAAGGTAAATTTTCACATACCTTATACACAGCAGTTTTACTTCTAAGTATGTGATATGAACAGAAATATGAACATACGTACACCAAAGACTTGCATTAAACTGTTCACAGCAGTGCTATTCCTAATAGCGACAAAGTGGAAATTGTCCAAATGTCCATCAGTGATAGAATAAATGAACTATGATGCATTTATAAAATTATATACCATGCAGCAAAGAGAACTCGTAAAACTCTTGCTATATACAATGATATTGATATATAAAAATGTTGAATGAAAAAGCCAGACACAAAAACACAACCTACCATATGATTCCATTTAAATAAAACTCAAAAACAGACAATACTAACCTATTGTGTTAGGCATCAGAGTAGTGGTTGTCTTTGGGATGGTGGTAATTTTGAGGGGGTATAAGCAGGGCTTTTGGCTGATAATAATAGTTCAAATCTTGATTTGGGAGCTAGCTGCGTGAACATTTTCATTTTGTGAGAACTCATTGGGTGATTATGTACCTTTTTCACATATGTTATATTCAAGAAAAATCTATTTAAAACTAGATTACAAAATAAGTGCCATTTAACGGGAGAGAGAAAGCATAAATAAAGATTTGACATTTGAGCTACAATTTGAAGAATGGCTTTGCATCCTCCAGTCCGATCATTCCAGGCAAGAGAAAATATTGTCGTGGTGCTGCCCTGCTGTGTCGTTCCTCTTTCTCTTCCCCTTTCTGCACTCCTTCCTCCCATTAAAACTTACCTGTTTTGCATATTTTTCTTCAGAGCCTATGTACCTCTAGATAGGTCAGTAAGTTTAATATGTTAGTTTAGGTTGTAGACTTAATATCTTATTCTAAAAAGTAATTCACCATGGAATATCTAAGCAGGCAAATTGGGGATTTTTTTTTAATAAGAATCCCTTTAAAATCATAGCATATAGGACATGGCCAGTTTAGTTCCCGTCAAGGATGAATTCCTACAGGGCCTGGCACGTTGCCATACATGAACAGGCACTTTCAAATACTAAAACAGCATGTACTGTCACTGGTCTTCCCTCCCAAAGGATCTCGACATAGTCCTAATGAGTAAATTTTACCTTCAGCATCATCACAATGCTTACTTCACTTGCGATGACTTATTCATAAAATCCAGATTTTCCAAAGACAGTTTAAGGAAGTAAAATAATAAAGCATGTATATAGCTCTTGTTTAAAAATAGCAGAGGAGCATTTACATTGTGTAATACAGTAAATTCAATTATGGAACCTACTAATGATTCTGAATTTACTTAATTAATGATTTCATTAGGAATTAAATAATTGAATGGTGAGAGGACAGAAAGGATAGTTTTTCTCTCAGATTACTTTGCTGAGTTGGAAATGAGTATATAAGACAACCAGGTTCATGGTATCAGAATTAAGGAGTCAATGCTGATAATGGAGTATTGAAATAACAATCTATTTAAAGAGCGATTCCTTTAAAATAAGCTTCTTTAGGGCCAAGTTTCATTAAATGGAAATTACCTTAAGTGGGATCCTGAGGTTTGCAACGTGTCTGCTTTTCTGTGCATATGTACTTGCTACATTCAGTTTATTTTTCTTCTTGCAGAGAATCTGATTTTGCAGGGTAACTTAACCTGACGGGGGCAGTGTGTGCCCATCAGTCCCAGATGGAGTCTCAGTTCTTACAACCGAGGAAGGTAAGTTTAAGTGAAAGATGCCCTACACTGCTTAGACAGAGGTTGCAATAGGCCACTGAAGACATTGCTGGTCCTGAAATGGCAGCTTGCATATGAACACAATCAAAAAGTTTCAAAATGAAAACTCAAAGTTTGGGCAGGTTTTCCTCAGTCCCGTTAAAGAGCAGCTTGTCAAAAGATTATTTTATAAAGCTCTCCACTAGGCTTTCCAAAGCCGCTGTCGTAATGCAGTCAAAACAGAGGTAATGAATCTGTTTTAAGCACAGCTAATGGATTTTTTAGGCATTCCCCATAGTCATGGTTTGCTTAATGTAAATATACAGTTCTTAGCACAGGTGCTTGTCTTTATCTCACTTCTTCGATCAGAATGTGAGCAGAGAACTCTCTTTTGCATGAACCTGGAAACTTTTGCTTTTCTGAGGAGTATCACTGTCCAGCCGTGGTTATTCTGTGTGTGTGTGCAGCTCTAATGATCAATCTGGAAAGCTTGTTTTTTTGCCTTTGTCTAAGACAAATCTATTTTCTCTTTTAGCCTCTCAGGCACGAGGCATGAAAAACAAATGGACCTTCTCAGGCAGCACCTTCAGATCCCTTTGTATCCTCACATCTCCTTCCTCCAATGCCTGTGACGCTCACGTTGGCCAGTCCGCTAATTTCAGTCTCTGAAACAAAGAGGAGAAGCCATTTACAGGAAGGAAATGCTGTCTCTGACTCCAATTCCTGTGTACTTTCTGAAGCGCTTCTAACTTCAAATGATTAATGTGATCAAGACTCATTTATTTATATTTTAAGAGTATTTTTAAAAGCATTTTTTTGCTGTGAAATAGAACAGATGTGCAGATAAATGTACAACTACAAGATATACAGTATAATGGTTAATGGTTTATCAAAAAGAAAACCACCAGGTTAAATTAAAAAAATGGACATTATCTATATCCTGAAAGTCTCCCTCATGCTTCTTCCAAATCACTAATCTGTCCTCCTTCCCTGGGTGTAACCAACACCCTGATTATCATAGCAACCGCTTCCTTGCTCTTATTCTAGCTTTACTTCCTGGATTAGTCAGGGTTTTCTAGAGAAACAGAACCAACAGAATATATATATAATATATGTATAATATACATATAATATATACATTTATATGTGTGTGTATATATATAAAAAATAAAAATTAGCTCATGCAATTTTGAAGGCCGAGAAGTCCCACCATCTGCCATCTGCAAGCTGGAGAACCAGGAAAGCCAGTGGTGTATTTCAGTCTGAGTTCAAAGACCCCAGCGGAGCTGATGGTGTAAGTCCTGGAGGCTGAAACTAGGCATGTCAATATCCGAGTGCAAGAGGAGATAGATGTCTTAGCTCAAAAAGGGAGACCGAATTCTCCCTTCCTTTGCCTTTTTGTTCTATCTGGGCCCTCAATGGATTGAATAATGCCCACCCATGTTGGTGAGGGCAATTTTAGTTGGTTTATTGAGTCAAATGCTAATCTCTTCTGGAAACACTCTCATAGACACATCCAGAAATTATGTAATACTAGCTATCTGGGCATCCCTCAGCTCAGTAAAGTTGACACATAAATTTACCATTACACTTCCTAAGCATGATCTCCCAGGGATCCTTGTCCTGTAATTCTTCATAATCTTCTTGCTGTCCAATGCCTCCAAGCAGATATTTATATATATATATTTTTAAATGCCCAAGTTTTGTAGTTGTCTTTTGTAGAAAGGTCAGTTTATATCACAATTAGCCACCATTTGTGGAAATGAAACCTCACTTATTTTTTTAATTCGACAAGTATTTATTGAGTGCCTACCAGCCAGGTGCTATGCTAAGAGCTTGGGACACAACGGTGAATAAGACACGGGTATTTACTGTTCTGGGGGAGATTGTATCCAGCTGAGGGATTCAGACGTGTAAACACTGCAACGCTTGTCTTTAAAACTCCTGCGTAGCTACAAAATAATATTAAATAAATGTTGTCATGAAAATAAACATCAAGTAACTCATTAAAATAGGCAGTAAACACTGGTTTTACAAAAATGCTTCCTTTTATAATGAGATTTATAATAGAATTTCTTTACAAGCAAAGTGTTTTAGAATTTTAAAATATCCTTCCTGCCCACCTGAACACTTATCTTTCAGGACTATTCAGAAATACCATTTGTAGGAATTCTAGTTTTATAACCAGGATGGGCTTGGGCTGGGAGGCTCTGGATGCTATGTCTGATGAAAAAATATGGTTGGCTGATTGTAGCTTTCTCTCTTTTAGCCTTGCCATCTCACTTCCTTCTTTTTCCTTTTTAATTTCAAGCTCCTCAGACTTCCCTGTGTGTTGTTCATTCATTCCTTTCAATCCTTTGCAAATCTGGAAGTAAATTCTGCATAGGTCTTCGGGTAGCTCTCCTTGCAGTCAATTTCTCTATTTTCATGGGTCCTGCTTTTGACGGTTACAAAGAGGTGAATCTTGTCTAATCTCCATGGCAATTGCTTTCTTTCTTACTAAGAGCATCCTTCTTGAGATTATACTCGAATGTTTTCTTTCTCCCATTACATCAAGATTTCTTAATTTTGAATGGGTTTAGCATTATGAGAATCCCCTAAAATTGTAAACAAAATATGAGTTCTACTTAAATTGTATTAATTATCTGGAAAGAATACATATTTTAAAGATTTTTTTTATTGAGGAAATTTTCAAAAAACACCAAAGAAAAACAATATAACAAATTTCCATAGAGCCATTATGAACATTTTGCAACTCTTATTTTACCTATCCTTTCACTGTGTTTTTTCCCCAAAGTCCTTTAAAGCAAATCCCTGATATCATGTCATTTCTTCTGTAAAATCATTAGTTTGCATCTCCAGGTGTTAGTTTTTTTCTTACATGGCCACCATTCCTTATTACAACTGGGAAAATGGACAATGATTCCTTAACTTCATCTGATTCTCAGCCCATAGTCAAATCTCCCCAGTAGTCTCATATATGTCATTTTATACTTCGACTATTAGATTAGTTTATTCAATTATTCTAATTAGGATTTAAGCAAAGTTGACCTTTTGGTTAGTAAACATATAAAATCTCTTTTATTGTAATGACCACCTTTCCTTTTTTTTAATGCTATTAAGTTTTTTGGGGAAAGTGGATTATTTGTTCTATAAAATATTTCATTATCTAGATTTGGATGACAGCCATCTGGTATTGTCATTTAACTTCTAATTCTTCTGTTTCTGTATTTTCTGCAAGCTACTCGTAAACTGGTGGATGGTCTCTAGGCTTGATTAGATTCATGTTTTACATAGTTGTTACTTTTTAAGAAAAATTTCAAGTTTTAAAAATCAAATTTGAGAGTTTAAAATTTTGACCCCCAAAAGTTTGAAAAGCTCTGTAATAGATGCAACTACTCAATGTCAAGTGTATTTGATACTCATTATTAAATTCATTCTGTAGTAAGCACAATGTTAACCACACAGTCATGTCTGAGTGAATGCATGAATGAAAGAATAAGATTTTTTGAGTAAGCTAATGAAAAAATAATTGGATTTACAGTTCTTTCCCTTGCCATGCTGAATTTATCAATAAAAGTTAAATGTTTTCAGAGTGTAATCAGATTTAGAAATGACAATACAAAGATAAATAAAGTAAATAAGAGCTTCCCCAATTGGCCAAATTGAATACTAATTCATTACAGTGTATTTTTCACGTAGTATATTATATTTTGTTCAATAGTTTTGTGTTACTAGGAAGAGGGTGAAGATGTTTACTTATTTATAAAACTGAAATTCAGAGGATCATAGAAGTCATAGAGAAGTATGGAGATTATGGCTGAAAATCCTTTAGAAGTTTTGATCTACATTTTCAACAAATGTACAAATCTCTACATTCTCATTGACCTGTGAATAGTAAAGCTCTAATTGAACATTCAAGTGATAGGAAACTCACTGCCTTTGTAACATGGCCCATGTGACTTCAGGATGGCATTAATTGAATAATCAGCTCTGATTTGGCTCTCTGGAGGGATGACATCATAATGTTTACTGAGTGCCTATTAGTGGCTAGGCACTCTTTACAACTTGCAGTTATTTTTTTCAAATTATTAATTTACTTATTTAAAGTTTGTCTCCATTACATGACTATAATCTTCAAGAGGGAAGACATCATGTGTGAATTATTCAATGTGTATCCTCGGCACTCAGTTCATATATTTGTTGAGTGAATGAATGAACAATCAGGTAGAAAGAAATTAAGTAATTTGTTACGATAACACAGCAGAGCTGTGAACTCCGGTTTCTAACTCCAAAGCTTTTCAGAGCTGTAAATATACCTATACGTAGACTTAGTCTAATTCTACTTTTACATGGAAGCTTTTACTTTCTTTTTTAAGCATATCGTAATGAGTCTTGAGACTTTTCTTTTCAAGATCAGACCTTTAGTTTTCTCACCTGGTACTCACAAGATGTAGCGATTAGAAATTGTCTTATAACTTACATCCTTAGCACATCCTTCTTAAGAGTTTGTTGTCAGAAATGAACAAATGGCCTGACATTACAAGATGACTATTACTCCTATTTTGATACTATCATTTTATTAATGAAGTTTAAGATTGCATTTTTTTTGGTTTCCTAGCCATGTCTTATTATTGACTCATAATTTCCTTGACATCAGCCCAAATCCTCAGTTCTGTCCATATGTTACAGCAGTAGTCTTTGATGACTTTTTGCTGCTCATTCCTTTCTTCCATATTATGCTAGTAGATTATGTAGTTTTTAACGCAGCTATGGGACATTGGGCTCAGTAATAGATTTTACCTCTTTATTAAGTGACATCTTAATTGAGTATGGTTGAATATAAGTCTTTACATACAATTCCAGAAACAAAACAAAAATCAAAACCAAAAACAAAAAATAGAAAAACTTCACAAATAAAGAATGGAGGTGATATTATTTAGTAGCAACATATGGGAAATGACTTAAGGATGTTAGTAGGCTCCCTAAGAGCTAGCATATCAAACGATTGCCAAACATTTATGTCATCTTGGGATGTACTAATATCTACCATGGGGATGACAATTTCATTTCCTCATTAGTGCCAACTGTGATTAGGTGGTAGCCATGGCCTAGAAGTTGTGTTGAGATGATTTGAAGATGACTCTTATCTCAGTGCCAGGAGTTATTGAGGATATTTGCCATGGTGGGTGGGAGAGGAGAGTGTCTGCATGTGTTTCTGCATCTTTGATTATGAGTTCAAGGGGTGGCAGAGCCAATCTACATTGGGACTATCCAAATGCCTAGATATTAGACTTAAAATGTTTTCATAAGGCAGTGCCCATCATGGTAGGAAGTCACCGAGTGCTGTCTATTGTGGAAAGCTTGCAAGAATTGGAACCGTACAGCCTGGGGAAGCAAAGGTTGAATGGCTGTCAAGTGAAGAAGGGTTTGGATCTGTTGTTACATATGAACTTATGGCAAGAGCTGGGTTCTGATGACCTTCATGGATGGAAGCAAAAAGTTGTACATAGATTTCAGCTTAATATAAGTAGGACTTTTTCATAATTGGAACTCTTCTAAGATGAGATACAGTAATTGAAATGTGATGAGTAACTGCCATTGGACGTTCAATAAAAAAAGCTCAGTGATTACATGTTGGGGGTTGAGGTGGGGGCTGTGTGTCACTTGGGTGATTTTCATCTCCCTTTAATTTCAGAGATACTGTTCATTCATTCACTTGAAAATACTTATTGAGTGCCTACTCAATGCCAGGCATTGTTCTGGGAAAGGGGATGCAGTGGTGAATAACAGATAAAGTCCTTGTTCTCACAGGCTCTTAAGGTCTCATAGGAATGGGGGAGCCAGATAAGTAAATGAGCAAATGAGCAAGGTAATTTTAGATAAATGCTATAGAGAAAATTAAACATCTCGAATGCTGGGAGAATGCTGCAGGTGGGAAGGAGGGACACTTTAGGATGGCCCACAGAAGCTCTTTTGGGGAAGTAGCATTTGGACTGAGAATTAAGTTATTAGAAGTAGGCATTTATGCAGAATTCTGAGGGAAACATTTAACGCCATTTTGCACTAACTAATGAAGTTAGATTTTTGCAATCTGCTCTGAGTAACTCATGCGTGCTCCTTATGGCTATGACTTTCCTTTTAAACTGCATGTGCATCTCAGGTTTAATGAAAATTCTAGAATTTTCTTGGAAATTAATTACTATCTCACCACATTGTACCTCCACAATTTATTTTTTCCCTTATGGCAGCAATCTTTAGCAGTCTTCTTTTACCTCTCTCATTGTCCATGACGTGCAGTCAAATCTGCATGTGCTTTTAGTATGTGGAATATATGGTACTGTATTTCATTTGGGCTAGAGGCAGAAGCTCCTTTAAAGTAGTTAAATTCTCTTACTCAATCCATTGCTTACCTTGGCTTTAATTCCCTCAGAATTTTTTTTTTTATACTTCTCAGTTTAAATGAGAGGAATAGAATTTAAGAATTTTAGAGAAAAAGAAAAATGGATTATTTTGCCTTCTCTCTGCATCTGTTAAGATTTTGCCATCTGGCCCAAGTACTGGTTCTATTCCCTCCTTGTTTTTCTTCTGTTCTGAACTTACTAAGTGCATTTCTTCCTCCTATTTTTTTAGCAGTTTTTGCAATTTTCTTCTCATTCTGGATTTCTTCCTTCTTGAGCGTTTTCAAGTATTTTTACTCTTCCTTTGTATTTTCCTTGGTAATATTACCTTTTCTCCATCAGTTACTTAGAAACTTTCCTCACAGACAACTTGATTGCATTACTTGCCTTTGCCCTTTTCTTCCTCCTCAGGATCATCTGTGACTGTATTGTTAGATTTATACTTACAGGAACTTCTCGATCCATTTGCATCTTTCTTTTTTTTAATTTCAGCATATTAAGGGGATACAAATGTTTAGGTTATGTATGTTGCCTTTGCCCCACCAGCAAGTCCATCCCCCAGACGGTGCGCACCGCACCCATTAGGTGTGAATGTGCCCATTCCCTCCTCCCCGCTCCCACCTGCCTGACACCCGATGAATGTTACTGCTACACGTCCACACAAGCGTTGATTAGTTAATACCAATTTGATGGTGAGTACATGTGGCACTTGTTTTTCCATTCTTGTGATGTTAAATTCCTCCCTTTTTGTACTCCGTGTTCATGGGTGCTTGTTAATCTTTCTGTTGTTGTTGGTATCTGCACAGCTAATGCACAGAGGGCATGTCTGATTCTACCATTATTACCGCCTTGGTTTTTCGCAACTCAGAGAGGTCACGGTCACATTCCTTAAAGGTTCCTACTGTTTCTAGAGTTAGGGTTAGCATAATGTTTTTTTTTCCTGCTGGTCAGAGTTTAATACTCATAAGCTTCATAATTATATCTTTTGTTCCAGCTTTATGATAATTTTCTCCCTTGTCAGAATAGTTCTAGAAGTATCTCACAGGTAATTTTCTGAGGATATATTAGAACATTAGATACCGAAATAGAATCCAAGATAGTCAGTATCTGTTAGATAGAATGTAATATAATTGCATTTTTAAATTTTTAAACATGTAACATAACACTTACCATTTTAGTAATTTTTAAATGTATGGTTCAGTGGCATTAAGTACACTTACACTGTTGTGTAACCACCACTGCCATCCAGCTCAAGAACTTTTTTATTTCCCCAAAGTGAAATCCTGCACCTATTAAACAATAGCTCCCATTCCTCTCTGCCCCTGGCCCCTGGCAAACAACATTCTTCCTCTTGTTTAAATCAAAGAATTTTTTTGTAGAGATAGCATCTTTCTCTGTTGCCTAGGCTGGAGTGCAGTGGCATGGTCATAACTCACTGTAGCCTCAAATTCCTGGGCTCAAGCGATCCTTCTGCCTCAGTCTCCCAAGTAGCGGGCACTACAGGCATGAGCCATTGAGCCCGGCTTTGTCAATTTTGCATTTTAATAGGAGAATTATGGACAAAATGTTTTAACACAAATAAATTATTCCAGTGTTGGTAATTTGATAAATCATGGTAACTCAATGGGTTGAGAGGCGTTTTAGAGAAAGAAATACCCTTGAGGATATTTTAAATCATTCCATAACTTTCTCAATGAATATCTGAAGGTTTAAAATAGTAAAGTGAGTTGTTCCAGCTGAAGGGGTGAACTTTGGCTAATGGTTTAAATTTTTTTCCTAAAGAAAAGGAATGTAAATGGGCTATATTTCTAGTGGTGAGACTGTCTGGGAAAAGTGCATTTACTTGGTATCCCACCCACACACGTTTTTTTGCCATGTTAACTCTCATCATCACGTCTAAGTTGTTTCTTTTCCCCAGGATATTACCTTTCATTTTATTCCAAGCACAAAAGTTATAGAATGTCTTTTTTTATTTGCCTTTGATTAAATTCTTACCAGTTTGGAAGATCTGCAGATAATTATTCAAAGAGTCACAGGTCAGTTCAGAATACTGAAGAAGTACATCCAGACAATACATATGGTATTTCAATTAATTTTCATAAGAATTTCTATCAGTTCTTTTCGTGTGTGTGCTATTGTATCTTTGGATAGTTTAACAACTGTATAGCATACCCAATTATAGTTGGCTTCGGAATGGGTAAGGTCACGTGGAAAATGCCATCTCGAGGGGTCAGACTTATACTGTGAAAGACTCATCTGTTGAAATCAAGCATACTCATGAATGAGGAATATCATCTTTATTTCTTTATGACTTATTTTCAAGTTAAAATGCTACATAGACTTGAGATGCAGTGAGTTATCACAGAATAGACCTTGAGAATTCTTATCAAGGCAAAACTCTATGCTGGAGTTTCTGAAGGCCTGGCCCTAGGCTTCGCCGGGATCACCCTAAATCCTCATTTCTTCCCTTCTCTTCCCATTTCTTGCTACCCTGTCCTGCTCCTTTCTTTCCTTTCTCACTGCTCCCGGAACCATCTTGTATGTTCCTATAGTACCATTTCTTCTCCCAAGATGCATAATCCTGATACTCGGTTTTATTTCTGTATTTGTTTATTCATTTTTACTTTGAAAAATTTGATTTTAGTTTTTGTTTTTTTTTTATTTCAGGGTTTTATGAGGGTACAAACATTATGGTGACACTTTATGTCTTTGCGTCACCCAAGCGAGGGTTAGAGGCGTGCCCTTCCCCCCTACAGTGCTCCCCAAGTCCTTTAGTTGTGGGTTTTCCCCCCCATCTCCCTAATCCCTGGAGAGTATTACTGCCATGTGAGCACCTGGTGTTCATCAGTTAGTACCAATTTGATGCAATCCCTATCAAAGTTCCATCATCATTCTTTACAGAACTAGAAAAAATAATTCTACACTCTGTATGATTTTAGGTTTTGAATCAAAAAGAAATACATTCATGTTAAATTAGAATGTTTAATTTTCCAATGAGTTCTCAAAATGCATTCCAGATATTAAGACTTCTTAGAACTGTGTATAAATTAACATCCAATACCATGTTTTAAAGACAAAAGTTTAAATGTCGGACCTGTTTCTAACAAACCCTTCTCAAAAGTTGAGGCATTGGAAATTCTAATTTAAAGATAAAAGAATTTTAATTATTGGAAATTTAAGTAACAATGGTTTCAAGAACTAAAAACCGGATCTCTTTTAAAACAGAAATGTTTTTAATTTCTGAAGGATTCATTCCTGACAGCAACTCCAGTTAAACATAATACTTCACCCAACTCCCAAATTATTAAGTGCATTATTTTATCTTGGAAAAGGAAAATTATCAAATGGAATTTCTAAATTGTAATATATATTAATATACCATTTTAACTTTCATATTTGCTAGCAGAATTATGAAAAAAAACTGAATTCTACACTCAAGGGACAAATGATAAATGCTTTTTCCCTATTTTATGAAGACTCCATCAAATTCTTTGTTGTTTTTGCATATTTTAAAATCATGACCAAAGGCCATAAGTCGATCTATTTCCCCAAACTGAGTAGCCGGTAGGTACTAGTCCTACAAGTGAGTCCTTTAACAAGCCCAGTACTCAAAAGGCTGGGGGTATTTACAAGAACATGATTTAGAAATACTCTAGAATAGATTTTATTCTACCTATTGGCAGTTGGAATAGGGCAACTATGGGCAGGTGGCTTAATAAATAAGGTACTGGTGTCTGGGTTCGAATTGGGGGTAAGTGAAAGAAGCGGGGAGAGTAGAGAGTTTATCTGAGCCTGAACGAGCACCCCAGTCCATATTCCAGGGGCAGCTGGGCCTGTGGAACCAGTGGCCATGGCCAGTGTCTAGGACCAGCCGTGGTGGCTGCCATGACCTCACCAGAGGGTTTCAAAGGCACGATTTTCACCGTGTTTTTGGGTCTCCAGCATTTTCTGGTTTTTGCTTATTTCCTGAGTCTGTTTCTCCAAACATCTTGGAAGTTCTGTGTGTTGTTCAACATCCATTCAACAAATTTCTCTTCTGCTGAAGTTTGCCAGAGTTAGTTTCTATTGGTGGTTGATTTCCATAATGCCCAGATTCATACCTTTAGCTTAGACCTCTTTTCTGAGCTTCAAAATCCAAATGCCAACTTACACTTTTTACTTGGGTGTCTCAGGCATCTCAACTTCCTGTGTCAAACACTGAACTTATATTCTTCTCCCAGGCCTGATACTTCTTCAGTCTTCCCTGTTCTATATTCTTGACTCATTCTGCATCTGGCATCATGTTGCGTGGTGGATTATTGACGTCTCTCTGGCTGCACTAGGCCGGCAGAGCAGCACATGGCCAGAACAGCTGAGGGGGAGAATAAAGACCCTCTGAGAAGGGCTCAAGATTAACTTCTTAAAAGAGCTGCTTCACTTGTGTCTGAGGGTACGTCTGCGGCCATCAGTGTCACCTTGTCACATCCCCACTTTTCCAGCCTGGCCTCATGTCACCCCGTCCTGGCTGACTGTCCTGCAGAAGCATTGGTCATCTTTTAGTTCCTAGAACATGCCGAGCTCTTTCCCTTCTCAGACTTTTTGCACAGGCACTACCTCCTTCCCATCCTTTAGCTTTAACTAAGTCCCCACCCAGTGAGAAAGTTCTTTTTGAGTGATAGGCATTGACGGTTTGAAGCAAATATGATCTGACAGGTCTTGTGTAGAGTAATCAGAGTAATCTAGGCCTCTTCCTCCTTTTGCCTTATATGGATACACACGGATGCAACTAAGGGTTGCTAGTCTCCCAGGCCCTGGGCAGTACTTGGGACTTACCCACAGTGGTACCAAGTCGCCATCTTTCTTACCACCTCTGCTGCTCTTCCCGGGTGCACATATGTCTAATGTTTCAGGCAGAGCCTCAGTTAAATCAGCTGTGGGTTCCCTCTGCAGCCACCATCTGCCCACCACTTTCATAGCAGGCCTTCCTTTTCAGGCTGCAGGAGGTTCATTTTTCACCATAGTAAATGCTTCTGCTGATGTGGATCTTTCCAGAGATGCTAAGGACACATCTTATTTATTAGAAGGGGAAAAATGCTTGTCCATGGTATACACACACCTGGATCCTACCAGCTGACTCTCTTTCTCAGCTCCGTAATGGACTTAGAATAAAAACCACCTGTGTCATGATCACCCTTTTTTCTGCTATGGGTTTTTACCTTGACCTACTGACTCAGCAGGAAACGGTTCAAAAGAGCCACCTATCTGTCTGCAGAGAGATACAGAGTTTGGTGTTCCCTTGATTTCTTGGCTCCCAAGCCTTCTCTAAGGGCAAAGACACCATTCCAAATCATCTGTGGGTGACTGCTCAACAAGAAGCCAAAATATAAAACCATTTTTGCCTTTTACCTTACAGGCTGACCATTCAGAAAGAGGGAGATAGTCTTCTCTCCTATATTTATTTATTATTTTAAAAATTATTATGGGTACATGATAGTTGTGTATATTTATGGGGTGCATGTGATGCTTTGATACAGGCATTCAATGTGTAATAATCAAATCAAGATGATTGAGGTATCCATCACCTCAAGAATTTATCATTTCTTTGTTAGAAACATTCCAGTTCCACTCCTATTTTAAGATACACAATAAATTATTGTTAGTTATAGTCACCCTACTGTGCTACAGAATACTAGATCTTATTCTTTCTATCTAACTGTATTTTTGCACCCATTATTATGAATAAAAGCTGCAATAAACATGGGAGTGCAGATAGATATCTTTTCAATATACTGATTTCCCTTCTTTTGGATATATACACAGCAGTGGGATTGCTGGGTCATATGGTAGTTCTATTTGTAGTTTTTTGAGGAGCCTCCATACTGTTCTCTGTAGAGATTGTGCTAATTTACATCCCCACCAATATACAGGTTTCACCTTTTTCCACATCCTCACAAGCATTTGTTATTGCCTGTCTTTTTGATAAAAGCCATTTTAACTGGGGTGATATGACATCTCATTGTAGCTCTAATTTGCATTTCTTTGTTGATGAGTGATGTTGAGTATTTTTTCGTATACCTGTTGCCATTTGCATGTCTTCTTTTGAGAAATGTCTATTCAGATCTTTTGCTCATTTTTTAATCTTGCAGACTCCCAGAGGCACCGTCTCGGTGGGCTTAGGTAAGACCAGGGAGAATTCTCTGGGTTATTAGGCAAAGTTTCCCTGTCTTCCTTCTCTTTCCCCCAGTCAGGAGGAATATCTCTCCATGAGGGGCTACCTGGAATTTGGGGAGGGGTGATGTAAGCACTTCTGTGGCCACCACAGCTGGCACTACCCTGGGTCACACCTGAAGTCAGCACAGTATTGGGTCTCACTCAAGGCCTGTGGCATCTACTGCCTGGCTACCACTTATGTCTATTCAAGGCCCATCTATTCAGATGGTGATGAATCCTGCCAGGACTGAATTCATCTCAATAGGGCAGCAGATTCCCTTCTTGTTCAGGTTGGGTCTAGAAACACCGTCCAGGAGCTAAGTCCTGGAATAAGGGGCTTCAGGTATCTGCTTGGTGTTTTATTTTACTGTGGCTGAGATCATATCCAAGTTTTAAGACAGAGTCCTCTGTATTCTTCCCTCTCCTTTCCCCAAGCAGAAAGAGTCTCTTCCTGACCTGCACTGCTTACAGTTGGGGGAGCAGTGATACAGGCTCGTATCTCACTGGGTCATGCGCACCCGAGGTCCACTACTTCTGAGCCAATGGGCTTGCCCAATGACTGCAGTCCTTTTGGCCTGATGGGATTTCAATTTTATTCCAGGCCCCAGCCACTATAGTCAGCCAGTGGTGAAGCCAGCTGGAACTCGTGTTCCTCCTACTGGGGCCAAGAATGCACCTCTGGCCAGGGCTGGTCTCAATGCTCCCTCTGTGGAAGCTGACAGAATCCTGCCCTGTGTATGCCACTGAGACAGGGCAGCATTGAGTTCCAATGCAAAGTCTCATAACCACTTTATTCTCCCTCCCCCAGGCATACTCATTCTCTTTCTGCATTGAACTCCTGGGAGATAAGGAAGGGAAGGTGTAGACAATGCAAGACTCTCTTTCCTACCTTCCTCCATGACTCTTTCCTTGATACTGTGTTAAAACCAGGTACTGTGATCATTCACCTGATTTTGGGGTTCTTATGAAGGTGCTTTTTTGCATGGATAGTTGTTCAATTTGGTGTTCCTGCAGTGGGGATGATTGTTGGAAGCTTCTATTGGGCCATTTATCTCCACTTCCTCCATCTGTCCTATATTCAATCCTGTTTTATGCTCTCAGATTGTCAGGCAAACATGCCAGCTCTAGAGCCCATTTGTATCATTGCTTCCTCAATCCCTGAATATTTCTGGAGCAATGACTTACCAGTGTGGACAGAGCATTTAATTTCTTAGTTTCTCGGAAGTATCAGTCCTTCAATAACATTTTTTTTAATATGAGGAAATGAATTTTCTTGTTAATAAATAAATAACTTGTTAGGAATCATTTGAAACTCTGGGAAAGGGTTAGGCTGAAGAGATATGTTCTTCTGATTTATTAAGTTTGCAGATTGCTGAAGCAGAGTTGTTTCAGCAGAGTTTGCAGATTGCTGCTCTGATGATGACACAGCTGTGAGAGTGTTAATCATGCCTCCTTCTTAAAAATCATAGTGCTGTACTGTCCCCTTTAATACTCAGAATGATGATTTCAATAATTGCCTTGAACAGAGAGCACTTCTGGAGCATGGCTGATTATGAATTCCAAGTCTTGACGCTCTTAGAACTCTAAACTATAATCCTAACACATTTTATTCTAACTAATCAATATTACTATAGGGAGTGTCATTTTTCAGTGTGGTTAAGTCCATAAAATCAGCACTGGTGGGGATGGATAGTAACATGAATTATTTAAAAATCAATGAGATGCTTTCTGTCTTGTGATGTAGCAGATCTAACCTATCTATTTATATTCTGCTTGGGCTAACGTTAATGTCAATTTACAATCCGTGAACAGATACTAATGAGTGGCAAAGTAAATGGTGTGCAGGTGTCTTGTGCTCTTCCTAACTCAGGAGGATCCCTCTCTTCCCCCAGTCTAGCCTCCTACCATTTCTTTGCTCTTCCCAGAAAACTTTGAGGTCGAAGTCTTCTACTCTCCATTGCCTTTTTCTTCTAAACATACGAACATAGCCTAATGTCCACAAATCTAAAAAATAGCAGACACACACACACACACACACACACACACATGTGCACACGAATTCTTCTTTTGAACTTGATTCAAAGTTCAAAATCAGAACTTGCTTGATACAGCAAGTTCTCATTTACTGTTGCCAATAGATTATTGGAAACTGCAACTTTAAGTGAAATGACATATAACAAAGTAAGTTTTTCCATCAATGTTATAACAAAACGACATTGAATAAAATGACATTATTTGAGGACCTGCTGTACATCATTTTGATTAGAGCTGCAGTTTCTAAGAACCTATCAATGATGTTAAATGAGGACTTACTGTACTGTCTACCTTCACTTCTTCATATTTTACTCATTTTCCAAATATTAAAATAGATTTAAATGCCATATCTTTGCATATTATGTTTTGCTGGGAGGTCTGCCTTGTGGGATTTTCATAAAGATGAAGGAGGAATCAATATAATAGAATAAGCAGTGGCACAGACACAGGACCTTTTCACATTTGGTGGGTGGCAGGAGGAGCCTAAGGGAAGTACAGAGGTGAGCGATAAATCTATAAGTTGCATGTGAAATCAAGGTGGGGAGAACCATGAAGACCTCAATTCTGGTTTTTAATGAGAACATGCTGGTGGAAAGAAGTAGGAAGGGGCACTGAGGATTTTTAAAACAAAACTTACACAAATTATAGCAAGGCTTTGGAAAGTTGATTCTGAAAGCAAAGAATGGCTAAGAATTACAGTGACTAAATCTGTTAGGAGATTATTGATATGTTTTGTACCAGAGGAAATTAGGGCCTGAGATAAGGTAGCGGCCAAGACAGAGAAAGACGTTTTGTTATTTTTTGGAATGCTGCAGTCATTAACTGCAATGCTGATTACTGAGGCAGAAGACATTTAGAAGGCTGGATAATGGATTTGGTCTCCTTGCTAAACCTCAGGGCTGTCTGTGTGAAAGTTCAGCAAATAGCTAGAAAAGGGAACTGGAGCCCTAAAGGGGATCTGACCAAGAGATGAAGATTGGGCAGTCATGGATGTGGATGAGATTGTCAAGCAACGAAGTACAGAAAGCAAGAAGAATAAGGTTAAAGAGAGACCATTAAAGAGAGGCTACACTTAGGAGTAAGAGGAAGAAGACAGTGTGATCATGAGAGAAATGGGAGTAATTGCTCAGAAGCCAGACATCGGGGAGTGTTCAAGAAGGCCAGGGCACTGTTCATGCTACACAAAGGCTGCACAGAAAAATGATTAGAAATGGCCACTGGGTTTGTGATTAGGACTCTGAAGAACTGTTTTCTTGGAAGTTGTGGAAAGCTGAATAATGACCCCCAAAGATTCCAGGGGTGATCTTGAGATCAGAAGGTCATCCTGGGTTATTTGTGTGGGCCCTAAATGCAATCACAGGTATATTATAGGAAACAGGCAGAGGGAGATTTGACAGGGAATAGAGAAGAGAATGTGACGATCTCAGCAGAGAGATTTGAAGATGCCACGCTGTGGGCTTTGAAGACAGAGGAAGGGGCCAGGAGCCAAAGAAAACAGATGATCACTAGGAGCTGAAAAAGGCAAAGAGTTCTAGAGGCTGGAAAACGTGAGGAAGTAGATTGTTCCTTGGAGTCCCCAGAGGGAACGTGGTCTGGCTGACATCTTGGTTTCAGACCAGCGAACGTGGCTTTGGGATGCCAGCTGATATCGTGACTGTCCTGACTTCCTTCAGTCTTCTTCATACAGAAAGCCTGTTTGACTTACCCCTGTGATAGCTGGGTCTAAATTTTCTGTCAGTCTTACTCTGCTGCTGACAAGGCCAATACAGTGATGGAACATAATAATGCCATTTAAAAACACCTGGGCTAAATCATGCTTTCTCTCAAATAATTAACTTACAAAAGTTTGGTAGTGTGTGTTATTAGTTCAATGGTAAAAAGTCAAGATTTGCCTTCATATCAAAATTACTAAATGCATTAAAATTGATATACTCATTTAAAATTAAAATGTGCATTTTTACTTAAAATAACATATATACCAAACAAAAATGATGAAAGTTGCTATGGGGGCGGACAAAAATTATTTAAATATGTAAAAGTGTTCATAATTTAAAAAGGTGGGACATACTGGCTCAGAGGAATGGCAGTGACATTTTGGGAAGTGAAAGGGATACCTGGAGGTGAGAGACCTTTTCAATAGTATTAAATCCCAGAAACATCGAATGAAACAACCAAGAGAAGAGTTCGCACAGGTAATTAGTGAGAGTGGGCTTCACAATTCTCCTATACATTTTTCATATGGAAACAGTGCTAATTGCAAAATTGTCACAGTGCACTCAGCTGGATGCAAACACAAAAACATTCTGTTCTTACAAATTCAATGTGACTTCTGTCCTAAATGTGATTTCAATTTCAGGCAATTTGACAGAAAGAACTAGCATTGGTATAATATTCTTGATGTCCATTATAATAAATGATTTGTACTGAGGCTAAATGTATATCCAACCTTCATGCTTTTATCTACTTTAAAAGAAGATATGAAAATTTGGAAGTTATTTTAAATAAGAATAAAATGAAGATAACAGTTAGCAAAAGAACATCTTGCAAAAGCTAACTTTGCTTTTTAAGGCCCCATAAATTGGCCATGCAAGACACAAAGATCAGAAACAAGTAGCTCCACTTCTGTGGGGACTTGAGAGTCTAATTGATAAATGTAACATTTTTGCACTTTTGCTTCACTTAGAACTAGAGATTGTATGCTTTTAGGAAAGTCTACCCTTTTTCCAGGAAATAAGATCCAGCTTGTAGAAAACACTGCAGCTAATGTTCAGTTTTTGAAACTAAAAACTTTCTTTTATTTCAGCATATTATGGGGGTACAGATGTTTAGGTTACGTATGTTCCCCTTCTCCCCTCCCCCGTCAAGTCCGAGCTTCAAGCGTGTCCATCCCCCGGATGGTGTGCATTGCACTCTTTGTGTATGCATATACCTGTCCCCTCCTCAAAACTTTTCACTAAGGACAGTAACATGAGATGTCTCATAGCTCTTGATAAGCAAAAAGCAGATTTTTAAGTTTAAGGCTGGGAAATAGGTGACGGTTTCTGGAAATAGTGAAAAGAGGACAGTGACTAATGACTAAGTATTTTGATCACAAACTGTACCTGTTAGAGCTGGGCTGAGAAGTGATAAACTGTATAAAATCCATTAGCTACTCAAAATTAATATCCTTACAAATCTGTGGAAGGGAATAGAAGAAGAAAAAAAAAGCCTAATTTCATCTTTCCAAATAGGATATCACCTCTTGTAGGGGATTGCAAAGTCCACAATCTGGGAACCAACCGTGGCTTGTAGTTTCAGGAAAAATGAATAAAGAATGTAGAATGTCTATACTTCTTTCTGAAATTCAGTGGAATAAAATCCATCTTGGCTGGAGAAATACTACATATTGCTTCAAATTATTATTTCATGTTTCTTACTCTTCTTTCTTCCATTCAGAAAGGATGTCTGACCTATTGATAATGTTCCTATCTGGTTTCACAATCCTTTAGCATTTAGAGTCATTTAGAGCATTTTATACATTAGATTGCTATAGCGCTAATTGGACTTTTGATGAGTATAGCAGATGATCTCACTTGATTCTGACTGCCTACACTAAACACATAATACTGGGTAAAATATTTTAAAATATGCATTAAATCAAAGAATATATTGAAAAAAACATAGTGAAGTTTAAAAGCATGATTGACAGGTGCCTGAAACGAAGCAGGCATTTCACCATCACTAGTGGTGAAAGGAAGTTGAATCTGCATGGTACATGTCACAGATGCTGAGGTAGAATTTTTAAAGGGAACTGGAAATCTTTGCTCACTAGCTTAGCATTATGACTGAAAGTGAGCTGTCCACTCCAGGGCAGTAGTATCAAAACAAAGCAAAACGAAACAAAATAAAACACTTAAACACTAAGGTTTTCATATATGGATATGAGGGCTGCATTTGTGAATGTTCAGTCATGGCTCTACTTTGGGTACTCCAAATAGATTTTATCTTACAATCCCAGAGTCAACTCTATGGAATTTTCTAGAAAATTTCATGTTCACTTTATTCCTTTCTGACTGTCATAAACCTTTTTTGAAATCATGCATCTCTACCCCTGTAAATATCTTTTCTTGGACAATCTGTGGCCATTAACACTTAAAATATTGTTTCCGCCTTGTTTTCTTCCCCTCCTGGGTCTCCAGTTATATGTATGTTGGTTCTTTTCATCATTTCCCATTTTTCATTTACATGTTTTTCCTGTATTTTCCATTGCCTTTGCTCTCTTTGTTTCTCCTTTTATATTTTTGACTAACCTATATTCCAGTTTTAATAATTCTTTCATGTGTCTGATTTACTAGTAGTTATATCCATTGAGTTCTTAAGTTCAGTTGTTAATTTTTTTCAAGTTTAGAATTCTTGTTTGATTATTTTCCCTGTTATTGTGAAAAATTCTCCATCTTCTCATTATTTGGAATTAGTGATCATAGATTTATAAAAGTTCATCTCTTATAATTCCAACAAATATGTCATCTGTGGCTCTGTTTTTATTGTTTATTT
>CAUYSK010052053.1:0-15518 GCA_963575035.1 Avahi laniger | reverse complement strand
CTTTATTTATCTTCTATCTGGTTGTTTTATTAATACTATTATTGAGAGTGGAGTATTGATGTCTCCAATGATTATTGTAGAATTATTTTTCCCTTCAGTCCTGTCATTTTTTTTTTTTTTTTTTTTTTGAGACAGAGTCTAACTCTTTTTTCCTGGGCGAGAGTGCCGTGGCATCAGCCTAGCTCACAGCCACCTCCAATTCCTGGGCTCAAGTGATCCTTCTGCCTCAGTTTCCCGAGTAGCTGGGACTATAGGCTTGCGCCACCATGCCCAGCTAATTTTTTCTATATATTTTTAGTTGTCCGATTAATTTCTTTCTATTTTTAGTAGAGACGGGGTCTCGCTCTTGCTCAGGCTGGTTTCAAACTCCTGAGCTCAAACAATCCTCCCGCCTTGGCCTCCCAGAGTGCTAGGATTCCAGGTGTGAGCCACCGCGCCCAGCCCGTCCTGTCACTTTTTGCTTCATACATTTTGATGATCTGTCATTAGTGGTGTAACTATTTATAATTGTTATATTTCTTGCTGTATTCAAACTTTTATTAATATATAATGTCCTTCTTTGTCTCATAAACTTTTTTGATTTAAAGTATATTTTGTCTGATATTAGTATAGTCACCCCTTGCTCTCTTTTGATTATTGCTTGCATGGAATATCTTTTTCCATCCTTTCACTTTAAGTCTACTTGTGTCTTTGTATCTAAAGTGAGTCTCTTGTAGAGAGCATATGGTTGGATCACTTGTTTAAAACCCACTCTGCCAATCTGTGTCTTTGATTGGAGAACAAAAATGGCCACCTACCTTTTTGTCTGTACCCCTGTGATTAGAAGCAAACACCATCAATTAGAGTACAGATACTCAATACTTGGGGGACAGGGGTCGTTTTGCCCATCCTGGCTCCCACAAATTGTGTGTAGGTTGCTCCAGAAATACATGCATAGATGCCTGCCATGGGGCTGGGAGTGGATGTGGGTAGCTGCTACTATGCTGAATTGAAATTGACAAGTTGACCAAAATTAATAGCAATTTGCCATCCAAGCCTTTCCCTGGAAGTTTCAAACCTTCAGTAAACTCCAGAGGACCACAATAGTTCCATCAGACAAATTCTGCCATTGCAATTATTGTCAGATTTCTGGTGTTTCCTACTTGACCATCTTCCCAGAATCTATTATCTCTTAATGAGAAGGAAAGCTAGCACCCTAGAGAGAAAGCCTATTTAAAGAAAAATTATTGACTACTTGGTCATGGTGGTAGCATTTTGTATTCTTCTGGCAATTCTTTGAAGGAATGTTTTAATTTGGGAGTGTCAGAGAAGAGGCAGGGAGTACAGAGATCATATGTCATTTATATACCCATGGGGCTTCTTAACATTACATTGAGGTATCTGAAAAAAATAATAATTAAAACAAAAATTTGTCTCTGTTTTGATGCTACCATTCTGGAGCTCAAGATACTTTCCAAAATATCTCTTTTCTTCAAGTGATTCCCTTGTGAGTCACATAGGTCTCTCATGTTATTATCACCCAATCTCACCTAGGTTTCTAGACTTTGGGTTAGCCAGGGTTCCAGCACATGAGTCTTTCTTCATCAAGGCCTGTGTTCACATCAGAGGATGTTACTTCTGTATAAATTTAGGGGAATCATTTAGTTTTTATTTTCCACTTGGGCTTATTTCTTAAATCTAGCAAAACACCATAAGATGGAGAAAATAGAGTATATGGGAGAGAGGGAGAAAATATGGGTATCAGCTAGGTTACAAAGTTAATGCACTTTGTTGGGCCTATTATGAAAAGGGGGAAATAAAATTTTCTGCCACAACATCGACAAGACAGACAAGGTGTTTAAAGAAAGCAAGACACAGAGAAAATAGGAGATTTGACCATTAAATAATGTGGGCTTAAGGAATTAAACAAAACACAACCACAAAAAGTCATACTTAAGACAACATTCTCCACAAAACACCTTAAGCAATAAAATCTATGGTCACTTTGCTTAAGGGCATGTCAATTAATACTTTGTCATACTGTCCATGGTCAGTTTTGATGAGACTGGGATGGAAAGGGAAAGTGGATGTTGGAGATGTCAATTCTTACTCCCATGATTTGATGTATATCTGTCATACCAAAAAACACCCTCTTGCAGCGTTGGCTGTATTTTTCAGTTTTTCAGGACTTCCTGAAATGTCAGAGAACATAATAGACATATCAAATTGGAGAAAAATTGAGTTATTTAAAACTCAAATGTGGGCTTGTGGGGTAATTCTTTTTTCTCTTTTTGTCTTCCTGACTCTTTTTCTTTCACAAATTCAGGCAGGAAATACGAAAACAAGGCTTCAATGACAGGACTGTGAACTTGCATTTTGACTTCTTTTCTAATATGACTGACTGTTGGCCAGTCTTGTGATGTAATAGCTTCCAGCCTACTTGGGGAGGAAATCTTCTTCCCACTCCTGGTGTTTTCGTTTCCTTTCTTGTGGATATAGTCCCATTTGCATTTTGCTCTTTTCCTGCCTCTACCTCCTCACTCATATTCCCTAGAGACATGTGACTTAATCTCAGTGAGCATTTGGGAAGAAGAAACCCAGCATGTACACTCCAATTTCTTCCTTCCTCTTTCTCTAGGGAATAAACCTGCCCACAGAGGTCATTTGACTTTGTTTATGTGGAACACTTAGCAGTACAGATTGGGAAGGTTACAACCTGGGAGGGAAGTCTGTAAGTTTTGGGGATTTAGTATGAGGAAGTCCACTTCCTTACAGACACATCTATCTTCTCCAACACAGTCTTCATTGGAAAAAAGGTGTTACTGCATAGAGCTAATATTTATGATAAATTAGGTGATTATAGATATGTATTTTTTTCATTTAATACTTACAACCAGCCTATAAAATAGGTGCCATTGTTACCCATTTACAGATGAGAAAATGGAAACAGAGAGGTTAAGAAACTTGTGCAAGATCACAAATAGCAGCTACTTAATAGCTGGTAAATGGTGGAGCAAAGTGGACTGGTCTAGACCACCTTGATATTAAATCATCTTAATTCCACAGCTGTAATTTCCATTGAGCTGCATGATTTTTACTAGGTCCCCCAAAAGTTATGAAAACCAGTTCACTTATAGATGCAAATTTGATGCTTGTTAAGTCCTTATTTTTTTCTTCCCGAATGCTCTTTGGTGTCTTTTGTCAGTACAGGAGCTGGAGAACATCCTGCAGAGAAATCACATGAGAAGTGAAATTCAAAGGGAAAATGTGAACCAAGCCAGGGATGCTGGGGGGCAGGACAAGAAAACTGAAGCAGAAAGCTATCCAGCTAGGGGCTAGGAAATGTACACAGAACCTGGAAACAGAATGGAGAAACCCCCTAAGCAAAGAGGGCTGTCACAGGGTCCTTTAGTATAATGAGAATCAACTCCAGATGCTGCTTGGAAGGAAAAAGACAATTACTACATTTTTTTTTGTATGATGTTTTATCAGAACAGCTTCAGAAACAGATTGAAAAAATTCCAGAGCAACAACAGCATGAAAATGGGATACCAGTTTCTATGGCATGTGTGTATTTTGCAGTAAAAAAAAAAAAAAATCGTGGCAAACACAGCTGTCTTTAGATCCATCTGGCTAGGAAGGAGGCCTTCAAGATTTTACTGCTGGGAAATTGCATGTCGTTTTATGTACATTGGCAGAAAGTAGGCAACTTGCAGTCTGAGTGCTTAGGTCTCCTGAGACCAGAAGATTGCAATGAGAAGATGCAGCATTGTAGGATTATTGCTCGAAGTGCAAAGCATGGCTGATTTTATATTGTTAACTATTTGGAACCTGGAAAGTCCTGGAAGAAATCTGATTGGAAGACAGTTAGAAATTGTCAGCTTTTTAAGAAGATAACTAAGTAGAAAAATCATAAAGAAGTCTCTCCTATCAACCTTGCTCTATGAAAAGTAAACAAAAACACAGAGGTTAACTGAAAAGCTAAGTACGCAATTGAAAGGCACATGCAAGATTTGCACCCTGAAAAGAAAGACTTAACTTGGATTTCATTTCTGCTGTAGAGAGGTCTATTATCATTAGGGTAGATATTATGGATGCTTTTAAACCAAAGTAGAATGAAGGATATCACAAAGATGATAAATACACACTAGCTTGGTAAGAGACATACAGGGAATAAATCTAGTATTAACTTTTCAGTCTATGAAAATAATCTTCTTTGTTGAAGATGTTGTCAATGATGGGGCCTCATTGCTCAGAATCGGAATGAAGTTAACCTCAACATCAGGAAACTTGCATCCAGTTGCAGCCTGTGAAACTAAGAGCTCTGTGAACTAGTTGAGGAAGAGTGGGTGGTTGGCTATTTGGCAGGGTTTCTCCTGAAAGACAGGTGGGGAAGAAGTTTAGATTTGGATGTTGGCAGAGGATCAATCTTTTGATAAATAAAGTTTTAAAAGTAAATGCTGTTTTCGAAGGAATCAAGTGAAAAGATAATATCAAAAAAATCACAAATCATCTCCATTGATGAACCATAAATAATGCCAGAAAAGAACTCGGACAGCTAGGGCCAGGTAAGGGTGCAGATTTCAGGTACCTGAAGAAGTGAGGACATTTTGAAGCCTTCACATAAAGCTTTGCAGCCTGTCCCTTAAGGGAAACATGGCCTTGCAGAAGGAGTGACTAGAGATACTTACACAAGGGAACTCACTTGTCCATCCCTTCCACACAGAAAATCATCCAAGGTTCCCTTCTGATGACGAGAACTGTGAGGAAAGTGGTACAAACAATAAATAAAACATGATTCCAGATGTGGAAGAGATCAGTGCGGCTAGAGAACAGTCGAGAATGCTTGGGGCTTGAGGTAGGGACTTGGGATGGTCCAAAGGCTGAGTGGGACAGAAACAAGATCAGAGAGAGGAGGCCTGTCATGAAAAGGTGGGTGCTGATGAAGGCAATGGGTCTCAATCACAGCTTCCGCTTACTGACTTGTATTAGAAAAGTCCATTTGGCCAAACTTATCTTCTGATAGCCAAGTATCTGAATGCATGGTATCTGAGTTTTGGTCCCTTACAAGCAGACCCTGAGACAAACACGTAGGTGCCAGTAGTTTATTTGGTGTATGTAAGGAACACTAGTAGGAGAGAGAAGAAGTGAGACAGAGAAGGTCAACCAGCCAATAAAGGGTGCCTTGTGGGTACCATCAACCACAGTGGAAGGCTAGAACTTAATCCTACAGGAAAACTCAGGAAATATATAAACACATCTCTTAGAATTCTCTAACCTGAGGAGGAGAGAGCTGGGGTACTTACACATCAATTCCCTAGAGTCATTGGTTGAGGCTGGTCTTAATTCCCCAGTACTTCTGGCTTGTTCATGCACAGTTTAACCTCCACAGTTCTGAAAACAACCTCAGGCACAGAGATTGTGTGTAAAGTTCCAGTGATATGGGTAATGGCAGTATCTGCTGTTAGTAGATGAAGTCTATTAGTCATTCAAATTCAGTGTGAATTAATGAAATCCAATTGCTCTTTTTTTTCCCCCTAAATAAGAGACAGAAAATTTTGACGGGCTTGTATGGAAGGTGTATAATTTATGACTTGATACCCTGGACAGGAGGACAAAATTTGAGTTTCATCTTTGCATGTAACACAGTGCCTCATCCTTAGTAGCTGCCTAGTGACTGGTAACTGAACTGTATTAAAAAGTCATGTTGAAAGGCAGGTGGGGCAACTATTCAAAGACAAACTTCCATAGTTCTACCATTTTTTTTCTGAGTCTACAAGCCATGCCAGGTCCTTCACTAAGGTGAGTATGCTTGGAATTTCATAATGGCACCATTTGGAAAACAGGCTGTTTAATAAATACTGAAAAATAATAATGAGATAATTTGTGTATTTCCCACCATCTGGGAGTTTTCACACTAGTATGCAGCTTTCATGGTCTTTCATGCTCTTCTATTTAATTATACTGTTTGTATCAACATAAATAATTCCTCTCGCTGAAGAAAGTTATTAAATATTCTCATTTTTAATCTTCTAAATATGAATTATATAATTTCATATTCTCAAAGCGATTCTCTCTCCTTTTGGTTTTACATTCAAACCATTTTGTATTTTCATATGAGTTACTTTGGGATATTAATGTTAATGATTTGATTCCATGTTAGTAAGTTATAAGAAAATCACAGTGATGATTAATTTTTGTAACAAGAGATAGCTTTCATTCTTTAGTCCTTCCACAGTACATAATGTAATTTTGGGGGGAACTTGTGATTGCCACTGGGCTTTTTAAGTCTGGGTTCTGAATAAATTCTGTTCCAATAGGAAAGATTTTATATGTCCAATTGCTGATTAATGTTTGTTCAGCATTAAACAAATGATATTTAAAATTTTCTTAAAATTTTTTCTGTGATAATGAAATTCACCCAGGGTACTTAAGACATGTGTTATTAAAATGCGTGTGCAGGATTAGTAAACATCTTCAAATAACACTGCTTCCACTTTATTCCTGGACATTTCACACCTGATTAGCTGTCATTACCTGGTATACCGCTTGGCAGTAAATTCAGGCTTTCGTCCTAGACTTTAGTCATAGTGGTGCTGGCACTGACAGGGATGTTATAAAATATTGGGGAATGGCACAGAGAGGAAGTGAAGGCTAATGCACAGTAGAGAGTATAAGGAGTAAGCTAAAGTTGGTAAATGCTGTTTTATTCTATCAGCAGTGGTTTTCTGAGAGTCCTGGAGAAATTTAGAAAAAATAAAAACAACATTTATAGACCTATGGGAGGTACGTCAAGCCCTGTGAGACTTCGTGCTTGCTCCTATCTCAGAGCCTGTGCACGTCTCTCCCCTCTGCCAGGGGATGCTCTTCTCAGTTCCCTCCTTTGCGCTGGCTCCCTGTCTACCTGTCCGTAGGTATCTGAGTTCACCGCTTCTGCTTTTCTTCATTTCAGTGACTTTAGTATATCCCTGCTATCTTTCATGTCCTTCTTGTCTATAAGTCTTTGTGGCCCACAAAATCTATGTGTGTTTGTCTCCTCCTTGTCATTTTAGTCTCAGCTCAAATGTCATCCCTTCGAAGAATCTTTTTCTGACCACCAGAGTTAAAATATCATTTCTCTGCAACACAAATACCGAGTTACTTTCTATCCTATTGTCCTGTTTTGCTTTTGTTGCTACACTGAAGTACGTTATTTACTTATTTTTTTGTTTGAGTGTTTAGTATTCATCTTTCTCCACTGGAATGTAAGCTCCCTAAGGGCAGGGACTTTTGTTCACAATGAAATCCATAGTATATGGAAAGCGTTTGCACCTGTGCGTAACAAGTGCTGGGTAAGTATTTGTGGAGTGAATAAACCTTCATCAAGTCAAGAGATTCTAAGGGAAAAAGCTATGGCTTCCCAAGTTCTTCTCCTAAGAGTTGACTCTGATGCAGAATCTCTTCTTTCTTGTACTTCAAGAGTAAGGCTTTTTATTATCCTTTTTTTAGGAGTTGTGTAGAATGTGTGGCATTTGCAAAACCTCTGATTTTTTTGATTACCTCAGACTTTCTGAAACCAAGACTTGAATGCTGTTTTTGAAAATTACAAGCTGTCTACATTTCATTTGCCAGAGGAGACCCTACTTTCCTATCTTGGCCCCCAAAATTTAAAGAGAAGAAGTCCATGGGGGACTGGCAGGGATGTAATAACATCCTCAACGAGACCAATAAAATGAAGAAAAGCAAGGGCGGCAAGCTCAAACACCCACAGAGAACAGGTAGGCAACTCAAAAAGGGACCTGGCTACAGGGATAAGGAGTTCACTTGCCTGGCCACAACCCCGTGGGCTGTAGGCTCATGTCACATTTTCTAATTTTTTTTTAAGTAATCATGTAGATTTTTCTGAAATTCCCTAAATTTTAATTCTACAATATAACATCAAATTAAAAAATACTGTGCAGGATAAATAAAACTTGTTTGAGGTTCTTATATAACTAGCAGACTCCCAGGCTTGTAGTGATGAACTAAAAGAAAGTCTTTAACCCATTGACTGCCACACTAGAAGAAATAATTTTTTCCCTTGGGGCCACAGTGTTTTATTAAAACAAAATTATCCTTTCTGATTTGTTATTTTTTATTGTTTTCTGTATGTGTGTTATATGTAACACAATCCACTTTTTTAGAATTAAATTGTTAATTGTAACAATAAGAACATCAACAAGTATGATTTTCAGGAACCAACTGCAGGGTTTTGCTTCACGGGGCCCTGGGCTCAAAACTAGCCTGAGTTAAATACAGCTCACACAGCAGTCAGTGTGTTAAACAGAGTTCTGGACTTTGCAATAATTCAGTTTTAAGAAAACTGTCTGATCCTTTACAGTTTATGAGGGATAGTAAAGAATTTTAAAGTGTTCCGATTTGCTCATTTAATTTCTCTTTGTTCGAATATGAAGGCTCTAAAACCTTAAATGGCATATCTCAAAAGATCTGAGGTAAAGGGATAATTTTTTAAAAATTCCCATCTGTCACAGTTTGATATTTTTGAAACATACAATATAGATAAATTCTTAGAAAAGTGATCATGTCCTTGTATGTTGTGGTAATTTCAAATTGCTCTAAAATTTTCTAAAGGCTTATTCTTAATTCCTGTATTTGTCTTCTCACAGACCAGTAACTAGCAGTGGATAGCCCAGGACCACACTTTAAATAGTAACTAGAGTGCCTTAAGGCAAGAGTAACTAACTAACACATGCTATCCTATATGTTTTATAGCTTTATTACACGTCTGTTCTTCCCATGTGCTATAGACTGAATGTTTATATCCCCCCAGATTCATATGTTAAATCCTAATGCCCAATACGATGGCATTTGGAGATGGGGCCTTTGGAGGGTGATTAGGTCATGAGGGTGGAACCCTCATCAATGGCATCAGTGCCCTTAAAAATAAAGGCTCAGAGAGCTCCCTCTCTTCTCCCGTCATGTGAGGTTACAGTGAGAAGACAGCCATCTATGAACCAGGAAGGGGGCCCTCACTAGACAGCAAATCTGGCACTTTGATCTTGGACTTCTCAGTTCCAGAACTCTGTGAAATGAGCTTCTGTCGTTTATAGGCCATCCAGTTTATGATATTTTTTTAAATAGCAACTTGAACTAAGACACCGTGGCTTATGCATTCCTTAAAGGCAGGATCTCTGAATTTTTTAATTTTGTCATTTCTGAGCCTAACTTAGCATCTGGCATATAGCAGGTGCTCAATAAGTGTGTATTGAGTGAATAACTATACTAAGGTGAATAAGAAACTTAACAAGGAAATCGTACATTTTGTAGGAACAAAATATACCTTAAATGTTTTATACTTGTCTGTGATAGAATTCAACACTATCAACATCCTGGTATCTGATCCCCGTGGTCCTGGGTTGAAAGAATCACTCCCAGGGTCCCATTTCCCGTTTACTTTTGTGTAGAAGTAAAAAGCCCCTTTGACCACGTAGCTTCCTCAAGACTGAATTATTCCAGTTAAAATTCCAAAGCCATTTAGCTTAACGTGTACTACGCTTCTTCTCCACTGTCTGAGAACTGGGAATTTGCCCATAATCAGACCCCTTTTATGCTCTGACTTGTTGTGACACACACCAAGTCAGTCCATACACACACAGTGCCTGGCTAGATGCTAGGTACATTATCATGAAAACAAATTATCCAAATACTTCTTAAAAACTTGTAATGTTTAAACAGAATAATGGAGTTCTGGAAACAGAGAAACAGAGAAAAAGCGTTTGTTTCTCTCATTCTTGCAGCATTTCCACGGCAAAGCCCTTTCAGCCCTCCGCTTTCTTCACCCACGTGCCTTCTCCACGTTGTCTACATTTCCACCCAGATAACTACCTGCTCCAAACTCCTCTTCAAAAAGGAACTTTTCTCAACTCCTTTTGATAGATTTCTGGAATGAACTGGCCTTGGGAAAGTTTTAGAAGCTGAAGACAAACAAAGGAAGAGAAGGGAGGCAGAAATAATCTGTTCCCTAAATTTACTTGCTTTTCACTTTCTTGAGTAATGAAATTTTATATATTTGGGCTGTAAACCTTCACCACAGGGACTGAGGCTGCTCCTAGACATAAGTGCTTGGGTTTAGCTGCTGCTCTGCTGTGATAATGACTGAGATCATTACAGCCAGTCTCTCCAGTGATCAATCCCCAGCCGGGAAGTGCCTTCCCAAATTTGTGAAATGATTGATAATTGCAATCAATATGTTTCCTAATGGCTTGCAAATTAATTAAAAAGATACAAAACTTTTGTTTGCCTCCTGCTTATGGAGAAGATGATGAATATCTCCCATTTATGTCATCTGGAAGTGAGTGGAGTGAAATTCAACGTATTTGCTCCTGTCTAACAAAAATCAGCACTGATTAGACCCCAACAGAAGTGCCCTATACATTTATTTTTGCCTTCAATGGTTCTCCCTGTGGCCCGAAATAGGACTTTAACGATGGAATCGGCACAGCACCAGCTTGTGAGATCGACTTAGAAATCTGAGGGCGACTGCCTTTGCCTTCTTTGGAAGACTGAAGATGCCAACTCATGTTCTTGCAGTATTTTGTCTGGTTTTGAAGGCAGCCCTTATTTGGAGACAGAACATGGACAAATTTTAGGCTGGTGAGTTGGGCTGGCTCTCCAGGCTTTTCATGAGCTGTGTGCCTAGAATGCCAGCTGTAGCCTTGCTTTCTCTAATGGCCTGAAGCCAGATCCACTGAAAGCTTCACTTGCAGTCTCAGATGTGCCCTACTTCTAGAACCAATTCTAACAGAGACAATATCAATAGTTCTCTCTCCTCCCCTTCTGTTCAGGTAAGCTTTACAATGCTTGCCTCGACAACACCTTGGATATAGTTCCACCTGCTCTCCCGCTCCTAAGGGTAGCAATCTCAGTTTTCCACATTGGCTCAATACATTGGGCTGGATTTCTGTCCCGATGTCCTTCCTTAAGAACTGAATCCCCCTCTAGTGTTGTGTGTAACTTTAGGGAGTCTCACTGCCTGAAGGTGGATTCTGTTTCCTTCTCTCCTTTCCTCACCTAAATTCTGATCTTTGGGAGATAAAGCAGACAGATGGAGATCAAAACATCAGCTCCATTACTGATTAAAGTTGGATTGTGGGACATGGCTTATACATGTTGCTGTAGCAGGTCCTCTAAACCTAGTGCCAGAACTGGACTTATCTACCCAGACAAAGGCAGCACTGAAAGACTGTGGGCACCTCCCACCCACCCTGCTTGGGGTTTGGTACCTACAAAAGCGATGGTGTGGAAGGCCAGGGCAGAGGATGTGCTTCCAGCAAGGGCTGCCCCTCAGGAGGAAGGAAAGGAGGAGGAGCTGAGCAAACCAGGTCTGGCTCCTCTCTGAAACCCCAGGGAGAGGGGTCAGGGGTGAGTACAGGCCAGGGATGTTCAGGGAAAGTTGAGTATTAGTTCCTATTGCTGCTGTGACACTCGTTACAAATTTAATGACTTAACACAATTCTATTTTCATACAATTCTGGACCTCCGAAGTCTGAAAATGGGTCTCACTGGGCTAAAATCAAGATGTTGGTAGGGCTGCATTCCCCTTCTGAGGCTCCAAGGGAGAATCCGTTCCTTGACTTTTCCAGCTCCTAATGGCTGCCCACATTCCTCATCTTGCGGCCCTTTCCCGCGATGGTATCATTCCAACCTCTGCTTTCATCATCACATCTTCTCTGACTCTGGCCCTCCTGTTTCTCTCTTATAATGACCCTTGCGATTACACTGGGCCCACCTGGAAAATCTAGGCTCCTCTCCCATCTCAAGATACTTAACTGAAGCACACCTGCTGAGTCCCTTTTGCCAGGTAATGTACCATATTGATAGGTTTCAGTGATTAGGATGGGGACATCTTTGGAGATGCCATTATTATTCTGCCTACCCCAGTCTATCTGCATGGAAACCAGGGGAGGTAGGAAGAAATGTTGCCCATCACTTGTTCCGGCTGGGGTATTGTCTCATACCACTTGATCTTCTCGTGACCCCCCACCCCAGCTTGACTCCAGCATGTTGAATGCTGCCATCTGCATTCACTGTCTCTGTGCTTCAAATCAGTGCAGCCCACTGTGAGCATAACGGAGAATGACCTGCCCTGTAATCACTGTGCCTTCCCCTCACAATACAGCTCCATGCATTGGAGATTTATATGAATGAATTTACATTTTCACGCTCCTGAAAAATAAACACCAACATTTCTATTTTACAAACCAGAACTTAAACTTAACAAGGAAACACTGCTTGCTCAAAATCACAGCTAGAAAGGGAGCGGGCCTGATATTTAAACACAGTTCTCTGATTTCATATCCCTGTATATTCTATTTTCATTACTGCTTCTCCATCTTTCCCCAGGGAGGATCCCTCAGATCCTGCCCCACTGTTATGAATGGGTCTTTTCCTGTCCCTTGTTCATGACCACTCTTTGTTGGTTCTGTTTGGTGGAAGACCTGTCCCATTCCCAATGACGCAGAACAGAAACGAATCCCAAAATGTCCTTTGGTTTTGTCCCTTATGCTTTCTTTTCAAATTTCCATTTCAGTAGCGCTTAATAGAGAGCCTCTCCCAGAGCAGCTGAGCACGTGACTGTGTGCGAGAAAGGAATGCCTCTCAAGGAAGCTCAGAGCAGCCAACTCCACTGCTGTCCCTGGGAAATTTGATGGCTATTTCTTCCCAGGCAATGAGCCACTCCAGTTCTGTTCCAGGGTAACTTGAGTGATTGACGTATGCAAAGCATAACGGAATTTAATGGGAAGAACAAGAACAATTTCTTATAAAGTTGTGACTAACAGAAATAGTTCAAGCATATATCTAGGATTTATAGCGTAAACATCCTGTTTTCTGGACAGTCCAACATAGTATCTGGAACAAAGAAAGTACTTAATAAATATTTGCTAAATTCAACCCAAATACTCAGCTGTGTCAGAATTGCTACTAGTCACCATTTCATGTCTTGAATACTAAAAGGAAGAAGATAGAATCAGCTGGGCCGGCATGTGATTTTAGCAGAATTGCTGTCAAGTGCATCATAATCATTAATGTTAGCCTTTACTGAGAGGCTTGTATGTGTCATGTACTGGAGAGGAACTTAATATGCTTACAGGTGATTCTATACCATAATCTGTATCACGTGCAATGAGAATCCCTGTTTGGTCTTATCCCTACTGAGACCACATATGAGAACAACTTTTACCTTTAGTATATATTTGATCTTTTTAGCAAGAACACTAAACAAGTATGTACAGAGTAGTGATAAGATTCCTTCTGCAATTAAGTTAACTTAGAAAATAATTATCAGAATTTTTAGATTGCTAAGATTATATTGATAGGCAAATTTGCACTGTCTCAATTCACATGAGCCAGTGTCATTATCTTTGCTTATCTTAGATTTTGAAAATTCACCAAAGAACAAAACGTCTAAAACATTAGCATCTGTTTGTGGTGAATGTGCTCAATTTCATCAAAATTTCAGATGTTTGAGAAGACCTTACCAAAATTAGAAAGTAAGGTTAGCTTTCGTTTGACCCACATGCTTGATGTTTTGATGGAATTTATTTATTTTGCTTTTTGAAACTTGTGACACATTTAAAAAACACTTTTTGTCAAATTTACACACTTTTTTTTAAATTTCAGCATATTATGGGGGTATGGATGTTTAGGTTATATATGTTGCCCTTGCCCCCCCCCCACCAAGGCCGAGTTTCAAATATGTCCATCCTTCAGGTAAATTTACACACTCTTAAAGGGTGTGTAAACATGCAAGATTTGTTAAGATGAAAAGTAGTATTATTTCTCCTTCCAAAGGGGTGCCCTCTTTAAGCATTTTTCTCAAAGATTTTAGAATTTACCACCATGTCTATGAATATCATGCTCATATTACTATTTATTTTGTAAATCATATTTTAGATATTTTCTATTGAATTATCACCATGGAAGATGAGGAATTAACTAGCTTTCTTTCTCCTGTTTCCTTTCACAGGCCTACTTGGCTTGTCCTAGCCAATTGTCTCAATATAGTTACATTATAATTTTTTTTAGATCTTATATTATTAAAATTATGTAAATGCAATTTAGTGCTAAGTCAATTAGTAAGCTATGATCACATTGCCTTTCATGTGCCACTTTTTGTTTTCCCTAGAGTTCATAATTACCTATGTTTGCTTATTTGCTTAGTTTTCTAATTATGTAACTTTAATTTAATCCCAAGCTTTTTAACAGTTGTCTCAATCTGTTCTCAATACATGCATTCTCATCAGTTCTTCTTTTATAGAAGTCTCTCTTGGTGTCGTCTAATCTGCTTCCTTCTGGACTGTTTGCATTACACGTGGGGCAGAGATGTGTGTCTTGGGAATCTCCCTTCACCATCATCCTGAGTATTGCCTTTGACTCTCTTCTCAGCTGGATCTTCTGTTTCCTGTGTCCCATGTCCTTTTTTTTTTTTCCTTCCTGGCATGGATTTAAAGACTTGTTTTGTTGAGACACATTTTCTGGTAGTTTCCTGGGAATGGATGTATAAAGAAAAATTACTTGATATCCTGCATTTCTATGAATGTTTTCATTCTACCCTTACACTTGGAGAATTTGGTTGTAAGTAACTATCTTGTAGGATTTTGAAGGCATTGTTCAATTTTCTTTTAGATTCCAGAGTTGCTATTGAGAAGTTGAGATTTTTCTGTTTCCTGCTCCTTTCGATGTAACCTTTTTTTTTTTTTCCTGTCTGAAGGCTTGTATGATTTTTCTTTAGCATCAGTTCCAGAATGTTTTACAATGATGCCAACTACTGTGAGTCTAATTTTATTCATTTGTTTGAACATTTGATGACGTTTTTCAATCTGGAACTCACGTCCTCACATCTGAATAGTTCCCTTGAATCACTTCTTTAATAATATCCTTTTCTCTGTTTTCTCTTTCTGAAACTTCTCATCATTTAAATATTGGATGATCTTGTCTTTATCATTAAAAAAAGTTCCCAATATATTATTTTTGTCTCTTTATTTTCTGGAATTTGTTTCTAAGTTCTCTATTCCAATTGTTCTTCTCTGCTGTTAATTTCCAAGAGCTCATGGTTTCAGAGTTAATGAGACCCAAACTTTTCATAATGATTCTAAGACATCTTCCCCTTTTCATTGTCATCCTTTTATGAGTATAGAATCATCCAGAGATGAACTGATATGTGATATTGTAACAGATGGGATGCAGAAACAGACATAAGAATACCACTGTCATTTATTAAGTCAGACATTAAAGAGATTTGAAAAAAGTAATAAAAATCATTATTGTCTCTGTTTTTTTGGTTTTGGAATTATAATAATATTCTCATAAAATACATTATTCATGTCATTATATTTATTACTTATATATAATCTGTTATATTGAGTCAATCAATAAATATCTAACAATGTATTTTAACTTTTGATATAAAAATAATATATAGTGATAGATATAACCTATATTAAACAAAAGCTTTTTAGAATTCTTGATAATTTTTTAAGAGTACTAAGGGGTCCTTTGGA
>CAUYSK010052051.1:0-14213 GCA_963575035.1 Avahi laniger | reverse complement strand
CTATAGGTGCACACCACCACACCCAGCTAATTTTTCTATTTTTAGTAGAGATGGGGTCTCACTCTTGCTCAGGCCGGTCTCAAACTCCTGAGTTCAAGCAATCTTCCTGCCTCGGCTTCCCAGAGTGCTAGGATTACAGGTGTGAGCCACTCTGCCCAGCCAAGAGAAGAGTCTTATTTTAAGCAAATACTTTATATTACATAACATCTCAATGGGACTCAGTGCAGCTACCATGTTTGTTTACTTTAGGGCCAGGCTTTTGGGTGAAAAATACCTGGATCTGTATCCTGTGGCTTTTGCCTGCTCGGTTATGTTTCCATGAAGTTAGCAGACATGATTTTCAATTTTGCTCTGCCATTTACTGGGTATCTGTCATTGCTCAAGTTATTGTCTTTTTCTGTAAAACGATACCACCATATTACTGTGAGCAATAAATGATAATTTAAATGAAGTATCTAAACACCACACCTGGCCTACAGTAGGTACTTGATAAAGGGTGATCATTTGCATTGAAAACGACCAGCCGATAGTTTGATTTCCTGAGGTTCGCTATGATCTCTTCAGATCATAAAGTATAACTTCTAGTTCATAAGGAAGGAACTGGGCTCTGCTATTCAATTCAGACAAAAGGAGGCAAGCCCCAAGAGTGTGCAAATAAACTGTTCCCAGACCTCTTAGAACCATATGGGGCCATCATTGAGAGCAACGGACCGTCCACAAAGCACGCCAAATCAATGAAAGTCCTGGGGACATGAGAGGATTATGTTTTGAGTTCCTTGTCCAACCTCTGGAATTGATAGATTTATTTTAAAATTTCCAATCCTATCTTTTCTACTGGATCATTTTTTAAAATGTCAGGCATATTAAACTGAGAGGATAACCTTTCATTTACTCAGGTCCGAACACAGCCATTTTTGCTATTCTTATTTGAAAGTGGTGATTATTTTTGAAGGATGAAAGGATTGGGCGGTTGGAAAGTAAGATTGTGTAAAAAGATTTTTTAAAAGGCTCTATCTGGACACATTTCCTCCCAAATAAATTGAGCTCACCAAGTAAATTAGATCCCACTAAAGCGTGATTTTCTTATTCATCAACTAATTAATCATGGGTACAACGGGTGAGGCAAAGTGATTTTACCGCATAGATATAACCTGCTGTTTTGCAAGTGAAAAATGCAATTTCTTTTAGAAGAATTGATGAACATCTCCCTTGGAAATGCCTGAAGTATGTTTTCCCTGACCAAATAGGATTCTACTTTGATTCAAAATTGCTTTGTGTCATCATGTTCTTTCTAAATTTAAAATAACAATAAATTGATAATTTGCATTTTATTTTCTTTCCTGTTGCCCATGATTCTGGAAAGACTATCAGAGCACACACTCACTGTTTGCAATTATTTCTTTTTCTGATAGTTTTCGGACTGGACAGTGTGCTTGTTGAGGGAGGATCTACTTCTTTTTATTTTTGTCCTATGCCCACACTTTTACCTAGCACATAAGAGGTGAGCCATAAAGATCCTTTGAAATGGAATTGAGCGACTTAGGTATTTCCTGCTGAAAAAGGCCAATCTTGCCAATATTTGGGTAACAGCAAATGAGGTGAGTAGCAAAGAGAAGTGAGCAGTATCATTTGACATGTGATTAATCTGGGAAATACACCTCCCCCTCGTTGGAAGTATTTGACCTCTGAGTAGGAAGTCCAATTAGAATTCTCCACACTGATGTTATTTGGTGACAGACACCCTGTAATTCCTTTAATGTCAGATTCTGCTTGGAGTGTTTCATGCCATAAAACACATGGATAGGGAGCCTGTGGCGAATTGAACATCCTCCAGACTCTCCTTCCTCGACTTGTCCCAGCTTTGCAAATTGTTTTCGTGGGCACACGTCTCCAGCATGAACCGAAGCATCCCCCAGTTAGGAAACACTCACAGCCCACAGGCTGCCAGGCGGGCATTTGCTTCTAGTCCAAACAAGCAGAGATAGGGCTTCTCTCCTCTGGGCATCAGTCTTCACAATAATAGCAGCATGTTGCTCTCAGTGGAATCCTAATGTAAACAACCAATATTTAAAATGACATAAACCTTTTCCTTGGGAGCCTGAAAGTTTGCAAAAGGCCTCACACGGCCCCCGCTGAATGCTTTAGTTCTATACTCCCTTTCGTTTTGGGTCACAAATGCTGTTCCTTTTCAAGGGCTGGCTTGGGAGATCGTTTGGATTTGCTCCTGTTGGCCTGATAATACACACTTGGCCGGCTTGGACTTCCTGGCTCTGCTGATGATACTATACAGCAGGAACAGAGAATGAGTCCTGGTAAATCAGTCGCCCTGTTCTTGGGCTATTTACAAGGTTTGTTGAGAATATATATATTTATATTACATATTTTGTATATATAGTAGTTCTCACTTACCCACGGGGATATGTTCCCAAACCACCCGGCAGATGCCTGAAACCACGATTAGTAACAAAGTCTATATGTACTATGTTTTTTCCTATATATACATACCCATGATAAAGTTTAATTTGTAAATTAAGCACAGTAAGAGATTAGTAATAAAATACAACAACTGTAACAAAACACTGTAATGAAAGTCATGTAAATGTGGTCTCTCTCTCTCAAAATATCTTCTTATATTGTACTCACTTATTTTCAGACTGCAGTTGACTGCAGATAACTGAAACCAGGGGATGTGCAACGGCAGATAACAAAGGACTACAGTGCTACATAATCTATATACAATTGACCCCTGACCAAACAGGTTTCAACTATGCCAGTCCACTTACATGTGCATTAAAAAACAAAAATACAGTCAGCCCTCTGTATCTACATCTGCAACCAAACATGGATCAAAAATACAGTGTTAGAGGAAAACAAAACCCACAGATATAGAGGGCTGACTTCATATGCGTGGGTTCAGCAGGGCCGACTTCAAGACTTGAGTATGTGCAGAAGTTGCCAGTGGATACTGAGGAATGACTGTACACATGCATTTTTTTCCTGTCTATCTATCTATTCACCGCCCATCCTTTTCTTCCTATCCCAATTCCAGGGGCCATCTTTCACACCGTAGTTAGATTTGCAGCCCGTGGCATTGTGTCCTACACAGCTCATGCAGCTGTACGCAGCAGCCCTGGTTATCTGGCGTTCACTGAGCATTTGCTAAATCCCAGGCATTGTGCCAAGCACTTCTCATAAAGGATCCCCCAAATTTTTACAACACTCTTATGAAGACTTACTGTATGTCTTTTACACATGAAGGAATCGAAGTTCAGAAACTACCTTGACGATGTTAAACAGAGGTATATCAGGGGAAAAGCAGAGTGTGCAATAAGAGAGGATTATTAGTAAGTGTGCTCTACTTGTGAGCCTCAGGGAGGGGACATTTCTTCCTCAGGAGGCATGTTAGACCCTCTTCTCCATGGGTGGGAAAATGGAGTGATGGGGAGGTTATAAAAGCATAGTTGATATTTAATAGTTGAAAATTTAATGGTTGAAAATTAAAACAAAATTTATAATTTTTGCAATATAATTGAGGGAAAGTGTGACAAATCTTGCCATGCAGTAATATACAGAAGATGAGTCTACATGCAGAATTATAGTGACTCTTAATGAAGAGAGGGGGGAAAGGCAAGATCCTCCCCTAAGGTATATTTAGGAAACTCTGCAGGTTGGTGTGGGATATTTAAGTTTATTGAAAGGAGCATGGGGTACAAATGGCTAAGAAACTCCCATCTACACTGATCAAATGAACCCGATAATTACCACCCAATACTTACTATTACTTTAAAGTTCTTCGAGCCAGCAAAAGCTAACAGTTGTATTTTCATTCCAGTTTCCATTATGCATGTTCAATTCACTCAGCAGTGACTTATTTATTTATTTTTTTTATTTCCCTCTGTGAAGTCCTGGCTGGGTTAAGCTGGGCACTGCTCGGAATATACACATTCCCTGCAATGGCTGTGAAAATCAGACCTTAAAACTAGAAGATTTATGGTCCTACAAGCAACACCAGCACTGCAAGGCCAAACAAAGATTAGAAAAGAGGTAGTTGGGTTGAAAACAACAATAAAATGCTTCTCTTTTCCCATGCATGGCTATCTAGGAATTTTTCTCCAAAATTTTAGGCCAAGAAAATCATAGCGACCTAGAGCTGGAAAATCTTTAAGAACTATTTGTGACAATTCTGCATTTATAGGTAGAAAATCAAGGCTCAGACAGGGCTTCCCTGAGGATGCAGAGAGAGAGAGAGAGAGAGAGAGAGAGAGTGGCTGAACCAGCACATCCGGACTGTTGTCATGTCTGCCAGTAGACGGGAGCCCTCGTCATTTGTAACCTTGGTATTGACCAACACACTGAAAGCTTCTCTTTTATGTTTATTATATAGTTTTAATGAATGATGTCCTTTGGCAGATGTCTTTTATGCTATGGCCTGACACATACATGGAATGGTGGAATATTTTTGTTTGTTTCGTGTATGTCTCCCCTTTCTTTCCAGAAATGAGAGCATGCCATCGTAGTACTATGACCTCTGGCATGGAGGGTGGCAAGTGACCTGTGCAAGTCCAATCAGAGACCTTTCCTGAGATTTGTTTGAACTTGAAATTTTTTTCATTCTGATCAAGGAACCCATAGTACAAGAGCAGGGGGGCTGCTAGTTACCATGAAATCCACTTTGTGAAGTACGTTGACAGAAAACAAAATGAAGTCAACATTCAGGGTTTGAGTGTCTAAGTTCAAATGTTTGCGCTGCTGCTTCCTGTGTGACTCTAGGGTACTTACATATCTTCTGTGAACTTTAGTTTTTTCATCTAAAAATAGGAATACCAAGATGAAAATTAAGTTATGTACCATATTAAAAGTACCACTTTGAATGCCTGATACATCATCAAAGCTAAAAATAAAATAGAAGCTAACTGGTATATGTATCTCTACGTATTTTGAATAACTAACGACCTTGCTCTGTGTCATGCCTCGTCTTATTCATGTAGTTCTTGGCAAAGCTAATCCACAGTACTCATAATTGCTTATGTATCAGTTTAGCTTCACTGCACTGCAACGGACTGCGTTGTGTCACCTCTCCACCTCTCAAATTCATGTGTTAAAGCCCTAAGCCCCAATGTGATGGTATTTGGAGATAGTCCCTTTGGGAATAATTAGGTTTAGATGAGGTCATGAAGGTGTTTTCATGATGGGATTAGTGTCCTTATAAGAAGAGACACTAGAGAACTTTACCCCCCATCATCCCTTCCCATCATATGAAGATGTAATGAGAAGGCATCATCTCCCTACAGGTTAGGAGGGGAGCCCTCTCGGGGAACGGGTTCAGCCAACATCTTACCTTGGACTTCCCAGCCTCCAGACCTGAGAGAAAGCAAATCCTATTGTTTAATTCACCCGGTCTGTGATATTTTGTTATGGCAGCATGAGGTAAGACAAGCACATAGTGTTATTTTTGTTTTGTTTTTATAGTAAATAAGTAAATATAGAAAATAAAATTTACTCCTTTTGGGGTGTACTGGTAGGGAGATGGTGGAATGTCAGTAGTCTCAGTTAACCGTGATCAGCAATTTCAGCTTATAGAAAAAGCAAGCTGGGAAAAAAATTTAAAAAAAGAAAAAGAAAAAGAAAGCAGAGGATAGCAGGGGATGGAGAATGTCTTTTCCTAGCATCTGGGCCTATCTTCTGTCTTTTTGGGAAATTGTGGCTGGTGAATTTGTACTACAGCCCATGTCTGGGTTCAGAAATTATTTTTGGAGGTAAATTTGGACATATTTTTCCAGCTACAGCTATGAAATACAGCTTATGAAATACATCTATGAAATTCCTAGGCTTAAATGAGCAGCGCTGTTTTGCATGTTTTCAGCGATATTTATTGGAGACCTTCTATATGTCAGGTATTCTTAAAGTAGCTGGAGATACAGCAGTGACAAAGTTGACAAACATCCTTCCCATTTTTTAAGTTTCTCTTTTTTTATTTAGGTGAAATTCACATAACATAAATTTAGTCATTTGAAAGTGAACAATTCAGTGGCACTTAGTACATTCACAGTGTTGTACGATTACCACTTCTGTCAAGTTCCAAAACATTTCCATCCACTCCAACACGAAAACATGTACTTCTTAAGCTGTTGCTTCCCACTTCCCCAAACCCCATCCCTGGTACTGTGGAAAATAGGTACTCAAGTACATGTATACGTATGTTCACAGCAGTAGTATTCACAATAGCCAAAAGGTGAAAATGTGTCTATCAACCAACGAATGGATAACTGGTGGTATATATGAATATATATGAATGAATGAATAAACATATGCTTATTCAGCCATAAAAAAATGAAGCTCTGGTAATGCTATAATGTAATAACATAAATAAACTGTGAAAATATTATGCTAAGTGAAAAAAAAACAAACACAAGAGGTCACATATATGATTCTATAGAGACTGAACACAAATTGGTGGTTATTCAGTGTAGAGAATATACCATGCTAAAGTAAGATGTTAATAACAGGAGAAATTGGTTGTATATTGGTTTGTCGTATATTGTACATTGGTTCCCATAAGATATATTGGAACTCTCCATCCTAGCTTCAGAATTTTTCTATAAATCTAAAACTGTTCTAAAATAAAAAGATTATCTTTAAAAACATAAATGAAAAGCATCACAAAATTCCAATATCTGATAATAAACCTAATGAAAGTTATATAAGATCTCTACACTGAAAAACATTGCTGAGAGAAATTTATTTATAAAAAGACTTAAGCAATAAGATAATGTTGTGGTCATGGGTTTGGTAGACTGAGTATTGTTAAGATGTCAGTTCTGTCAATTTTTGTTCATAGATTTAATGCTATTCTAGCCAAAATCCCAGCAAATGTTTTTGTAGAAACTGACAAACTGATTTTCGAATTCACATGGAAACACAAATGACCAAGAATAGTCAAAACAATTTTCAAAAAGAACAAAGGTGGGAAACTTATACTGCCTAATTTTAAGGCTTATTGTAAAGCTCCAGTAATCATGACAATGGGGTCTTGAAATAGGATTGACATATAGATCAATGGAACAGAGGGGAGTTCAGAAATAGACCCCCCCACAAATACACACAATTGATTTTTGGGAAAGGTTCCAAAGTGATTAAATGGGGAAAGTAAAGTGTTTTTCAATAAGTGATGTGGGAACAACGGGACATTCACATTAAACAATGAATTTTGATGTCTTCTTCATGCCATAAACCGAAATTAATTTGAAATGGATCTTAGGACAAAATATAAAAGCCAAAACTATAATATTTCTAGAATAAAAGATTTTTTTAACTTTGGGGTAGCAAAGATTTCTTAGACTAAACATAGAAGAAAAAATAATACATTGGACTTTATCACAATTAATACTTTATACTCTTCAAAGGATGTATTAGAAAAATCAAAAGACTAGCCCCAAACTGGGGGAAAATATTCTCAACACATAAAATTCTGACAGAGGACTTGTATCCAAAATACATGATCTACAATATATAAAGAACTCCTAAACTCAATAATAAGATAACAATTCAGTTAAAAAATAGGCAAAAAAAAAAAAAGAAACCTTGTGAAAGCACTTTATAAATGAAGATATAAAACTAATGAGCACATAAGATACCCAACATCACTAGTCTTCTAGGGAATGCACATTAACTACAATGAGATACCACTTCACAGTACTAGAATAGCTAGAATTAAAATAACTAACAATAGCAAGTATTGGCAAGGATGTAGAACAACTGGGACTCCCATACCTTGCAATTAGGTATGTAAATGGTACAACTTTTTTGGAAAACATTTTGGCAGTTTCTTATAAAATTAAACATGCATTTACTGTGACACAGCAATTTCTCTCCTAAGCATTCAACAAAGAGAAATGAAAACATATGTCATAACAGGCAACAACTGGAAACCCAAATGTCCATCAATAACTGAATGGAGAAAAATGTTGTCACGTACAGTTGACCCTTGAGCAACACAGGTTTGGACTGCGCAGGTCCACTTATATGCAAATTTTTTCCAATAAATATATTGGAATTTTTTATGGAGATTTGCAACAGTAACGAACTGCATAGCCTAGAAATAGTGAAAAAATTGAAAAAGATATGCCATGAATACATAAAACGTACATAGATACTAGTATACTTATGTGTTAATCAACAGTTTATGTTATCGGTAAGGCTTCCCGTCAACAGTAGGCTACGTTTTTGGCAAGTCAGAAGTTATACTCGGATTTTCAACTGTGCAGGGATCAGCACCCCTAATTCTTGCATCAGTCAGGGTCAACTGTATTCATAGAATGGATGATACTATTTCATAGAAACATTGTTTACAATAGCAAAATCTAAAGACAATCCAAATATCCATAAACAGGAAAGTGGATAAATTGTGAAATATTCACATAATAGAAGACCATAAATATTGAAAAATAAATGAACTAGCATTTCAGCAACAAAGATATTAAGTGAAAAAAGCAAAGCTTAGAAGAACATATATAGAATAATAGTAAAGTGACTAATAAATTGTTTAGAGATTCTTACATATATAGTAAAACTACAAGGAGAAAAAAGAAAATGATGATCCCCAAATTCAGAATAGTAGTTCCTTTTATAAAATATAAGCTCCATGAGTCCGGGATTTTTGTCTGTTTTATTTTTTTATTTTACTGTTTTCTAGTACCTAAAAATAGCATTTTTGCATTAAAAATTTACATCAAAATGAGCATGTTGGAATGTCCTGCTTTGTACATGTTGAGCACTAAAGAATGATGAAGAAAAAGAGATGGGTAGGTCCATTTGGGGGGATAAGATGGAGCAGCACTGCATTCTATTTCTTTCCTTTCTTTAGCTCCAAACATAGTTTTCACAATATATGTAAAAGTCTCTTAGATGAGTCAGTAAAAACTACCTGTACCAAGGTGTTCCCAAAATATAGTCTTAGACAGGGGGGAAATTGCCCAATGTAACCACTAGAAGCCTGCCAAAAACACTGTTTTTCCAGCACCGTTAGGATCAACTGAGATCAATCCTATCTTTTAGTTTTTTTTACACATTTTTTTGTCTTTCAAAAACAAGCCATCTGTTTAAACAACTTGGAGGGTGAGTGTTCTTCTTAGTTTGCCTGTTTGCACAGTGTATTTTGGTTCGTTCCAGCAAGTTCTGACCGAATGCCTGTGGTGTGCCTGGCACCTTAAGGAAGTGTGAACAGCAGAGGTACTAGTTCAAAAGCAGCTCAAATAAAGAACAAAACTCTGCCACAGCAAACGTCGTGAGTTAAGACACTGCGTAATTTCACTCTCTGCCATATTATCTAGAAGTCTTATTTTGGGATTGTTGAATGTTATATGTATGGTATGGAGTCTCATGCAAAGGACTAGGAATTTTACCTTTTTTGATTTGGAAAGAAAGAAAAAAACTAGTCTTCAGTATTGATAAGTGCAAAGACTCACTGCTCCCTGGGAGATGCATATCTTTACAGCTGAAGTCTGCTAGCGAAGGTATTGGGACCCTGTGATGGAGTAATGGATCTAGCCCCACTCTGGCACAACCTTTTCCTGAACTTGGACAAGTCTAGGTTTGGTTTTCTCATATGTACTGAAAAATGAGTATCCTTAGGGTTCCATCTGCCTATCATCCCCTTTTCTTCTCTTCTATTACTTTTGCATATTGTACACACACCTGCAGTCTCAGTTTCTCTCTCTCTCTTTCTGTTTCTCTCTCTCTCTCTTTCACACACACACACACACACACACACACACGCGCACACATACACGTGTGCACATGGTTCTTAGCTAAGTGTCTTCAAATGGGCTTAGCAAACATTTCTGGAGAACCCGGCTGCAGTCTCAAACACATGAACTGATAGAATCACTCGAAATAGAAGTTAATTGAATTATTGAATGAATAACTGAACTCGTTCATTCAATATAAATTTATTCTCTATATGAGGTCATGATTAGTGTTTCCCAAACTTCAAGCGTTTACATATATTATGAATTGTGTCATATACTGTGTATGACTTGTAATATTTTTAGCTTATTTTTCTTAAAAATGTCTCATTCTTAGATATAGTTTTAAAGCAAACTTGATATTACTGTCATAATCAGTTGGAAAATATTTCTTTAGAGAAAAAAAGAACAGTAACTATAAAAGAAACATTGATACATTTATATATTAATATTAAGAACTTTTATTCATTAGGACACCTTAAATATATTGCAGAGATAAGTTACTGATTATAAGATAATCTGCAGTAGATGCACACAATTAGCAAAGAATGGGAATCAAAATATATGAAAATGACTAGAAATCATTAAGAATAGCACAAATAAGCCAATAGAAAAATGAGCACAAAACAGAAATAAGCGTTTCACAGGAGAGATATATATGCATGTGTACAACAGATGCAAGAAGAACTTTTTGGTATTATTAGTGACCAGAGAAATACAAATAGAGATCGATCACAAGATACCATTTTACAGACATTCAAGTGACCTAAATGAAAAAGGCTGGCAATACCAAGGATCAGCAGGGATGTTGATCCATAGAATTTCATATACGTTACTTGTAGGAGTGCAAATTAGTGACATCCCACTGGATTCTAGTTTGGCATTATCTCTGAGAGTCGGATTCACATACTCTCTGATCCAGCAGTTCCACCCGAGTGAGAGGCTTGCACATGCCTAGGAGACATGCACACAGGTATTCAGAACAGCTCACAGTGGCAGAAGCCCAGAGACAGCTCAAATGGCCATCAATGGACGAGTGGATGTTTGAACTGGTATATTGATAAATGGAATACAATATAGCAGTCAAACCAAAAGATCTACAGCAACATATGATATGGATGACTCAGCAATATGACATTAGGTGGAAAAAGTCCCTAAATATTACAGAGGCATGATATCCCTTTTATAAAGTCAAAAACAACCAACATAAGAAAAATAAGTTTAGAAATAAATATAGAGGCAATTAAACAATTTAAAAAGGAAGCAAGAGAATGGTGGTTATGGCATCAGAGTTAGGTGGAAGGACACAAAGGAACAGAACCGTGTGGTTTGGTTAGATGGGGGGATGTCTGCTATTGTGACAATCTTAGCTTTTGTCTGCAGTAGTAAATTTGGGAGTGCTGATTATGGTGTAAAATAACTAGCAAAATAAATCTAAATAGGTTATGTATGCAAGGACCAATGACGACTATGTCATGGAATAAGGATGATGGTTAATTCAAATCTGCGCATTTTAGGTTCTTGATGAATAAAATGAATACCACTTGTTATAAAGAGAAAATACATATCAAAAACATAGAACAATTTTAGCTTTAAGACAGCTTTAAAGAAGCTTTAAAGAGAGCATCTGTGTACTGCTTCAAATCATGCTTTGTACTACTGGTGCTATACACAGTACGGAGACCACTGCCCTGACATATGACAGTGAACAAGAGACTGTTTCTGCTCTCAAGGAATTTATGGGTGGTGGAGGAGGCGCATAAGTGGGTACTTATAATAGGATTCATTCAGTGATAGGATAGTCTTAAAGAAGTAAGAGCACAGGGCAGGGGGCAAAACCAGCCTGGCCATGGAAGAAGTCATCCTAAGAGGATGTAAAATCTAACTTTGCACTTGACACGAAGGCTATCTTAGGCAGAGAAACCCCATGTATAAGACCTGAAGGTGGAACATGTGAGTTGCTGAAAGTTGTTTGGTTTGACTGGAGCAGAGACATGGGGGAGGGAGGAAGGGAGAGAGATGGGGCTTGGGGAGTTGACAAGAGGCCTTGGAACCTGTGGTGATGGATTTGGAGCCTTATCTTGAGAGCCGCAGGAAACCATTGAAGAGTTTAAGCCACAGAGTGATATAATTAGATTTTTTGCTTCACAAACAGCAGGACCAGAGGAAGAAAGGATCAGTTAGATTAGGCAGAGGCTGATGGAGTTGTTGAGATGAGCCATGGTGGTCTGGAAGTATTGGCATTGGGATGGAGAGAAGTAGGCAGATTAAGGAGTTGTTGAGGAGGTGGAATTAGTAAGACTCAAAGATTGATTGGATACAGGAATCAAAGAAGAGGGGAAATTCAAGAATGATTTCGAATGTGGGTATCTTAAGAGATGGTGGTGCCAGACACTGAGACTTGGGAACATGGGAGAAAGAACATGCATATCTTCTTATATGATGCATTTATTTGGCTAGACATTGGTTCACATTATCTCAAAGCCTTCTCAGATGACACTGACATTTCTCCAACAAAGTCTGGCTCACAAGCTCTAGAAATGACAGAGATCCTCTCCTTGTTTTCAAACACCTGGACTGAATTGTTAAAAGACACTGACTATTGCAAGCCTCCTTGTGAACAGACTTAAATGAAGGTTTCCAAAATCCGTGACCTAACATTATCAATGCTGCTTCACTGGAATTTTAAAGTGATCCTAGATTAGTTAACTGCATGACAAAAAGTTTAGGAGTATTGCTAACTGTTTGTGCCACTGACTTTCAGATTATAAAATGAGATCAGAGTTCCTCTAAGATTATTTTTCTTCTTTTTAAAGGCAAAATAATTACCTAAGCATGGTTATATTGAGCAGCAACTAAGTAAAAAAAAAAATCTCTTGCATTGGATGCAACAAAAAACAACTGTACGTATTTCTTTCTTTCATACTATGGGCAATAAACATGTGAAAGAAACATTACTTTTCTATAGAATTATTGCCAAGATGAAATTTTCTGATCACTTGTTAAAAAAAGAAAAAAGGATGTATGGACCTACCTCCCATAAGAGTCCTATAAGACGGACAGTGCTATGGTCACTTTTATAGATAATTCCCCAGAAACCTTTAAAGCAAGATGGCCATGGGAATGATGCATTGCCAGGCTGCAGGAAATATTGGCCCGTTACCTCCAGATCAGTCCCTGAGAGTTATTGTTAATATTTGGCCTTGGGGAAAGGAGTCAATAAAAATCCATGTTCATGATACTTTATATACTGATGGGCAGGCAGAAGGCAGGCTTAGGGAAGCAGAAATAGCTTATTACATAGCACATAATAAGGATCATTAATATTAGCTGCTCGTTCTCACGTTGCCAACGTGTGTGTTTATGTGGATGGTAGTGTCACATGTAGTTAGTAAAATGGAGTTGGTGTTAGAGAAAGTAAAATCTTGGTTCTACCACTTGAGAAGTAATATGACCTTGAACACATTGTCTAAACTCTCTAAACTTTAGTTTCTTCAGTGGGATAATATATCTCTTCCTTGAGTTTAATGAGTTAATGCATGCAAAGACTCAAGACTAATACCTGATGTATCATAAGCATTCAACAAATGGATATAAGTAAAGGAGCATAAATGCATTCTAATGATCCACAGCAGGCTAAAGTCTGATACTAGACCTAGGTGCCCAGTATAACTAAAACATTATAAAATGCTCCTTAAATCTGTGGATGGTCTACAGGAAATATAATAATCCCATATTTCATGGACTCTAAAATGTGTATTTTTTAATATTTAAATGAGAAGTGTTGGCTTTGCCTGCACAAGCATATCAAAATTTGTAGAAAGAATGACAGCAGGTTGGAAGAAAACTTCAGACCCAATAATGGAACATTCTTTTTTTTTTTTTTTTAATTTCAGGATATTATGGGGGTACAAACATTTTGGTTATATGTAATGCCTTTGCCTCATCCAAGCCAGGGCTACAAGCATGCCCTTCCCCCATACAGTGCACTCCACCTCCATTAGTTGTGAGTTTACCCCCCCAAACCTCCCCCCCTTGACCAGCTCAATGAATATTACTACCATGTGAGCCCCTTAGTGTTGATCAATTAGGACCAATTTGATGATAAGTACATTTGGTGCATGTTTTTCCATTCTTGTGATACCTCACTTCAAAGGATGGGCTCAAGCTCTACCCAGGATAATATAAGCGGTGCTAGTTCACCACTGTTTTTTGTAGATGAGTAGTATTCCATGGTATACATATACCATATTTTATTAATCCACGCATGTACTGATGGGCACTTGAGTTGTTTCCACATCTTTGTAATTGTGCTGCCATAAACGTTTAAGTGCAGATGTCTTTATTATAGAATGTCTCTTTGGGAGGCTGAGACCAGAGGATCCCTTGGGGCCAGGAGTTCTACTAACTTTTTAATATTCCTCGAATTTGTCGTCCACTTTCTTTGTCATGTCATCCTCATTCTTACCT
>CAUYSK010052050.1:0-79650 GCA_963575035.1 Avahi laniger | reverse complement strand
TATATGCATGCACAAAGAGTGCAATGTGCACCACCCAAATGATGGACATATTTGAAACTCGGACTTAGGGAGGGAGGTGGGGACAAGGGCAACATATGTAACAGAAACATCTGTACCCCCATAATATGCTGAAATAAATTTTAAAAATTTAAAAAAAAAAACACATTACCTTTTTTGCTACATGCTTTTTTTAACATTACCACAATTAATCTTCACATTAAACTTGTAAGGTTACTATAGTCATTTTATGAATGAGAGAACTGAGGTTTAGAAACAAGTGAGGGACAGAAAAGTGGCATCGCAACTCAGTACAGACAGGATTTCAATGGAATTTCTTTTTTTCTTATTTCAGCATATTACGGGGGTACAAATGTTTAGGTTACATATGTGCCTATGCCCTAACCCAGTCAGAGCCCCAAGCGTGTCCATCCCCCAGACGGTGCGCACCACACCCACTAGGCGTGAATATGTCCACTTGCCCAACACCCAGTGAATGTTACTACTATATGTGCACATAAGTGTTGATCAGTAAGCCTCAATAAATGCCAGTGATTATTTAAAAACAAAAACAACCACAGAGCTTTCCTATTTTTTCTCCTCTCCTTTTATTTTGGATATCATCATGGCTTAATAGACTTTTTTCTTAACTCAATGTATTATAAACTATTACCTTCATTATTTTTTGATGTTCAGATTGTCTCAGACTTAGCCAGTTGGTATCCCTTCAAGTTGGTTCCTGTGTCCTTATTACATGTTCCCATCATTCTCTCTGATCACTTTCTTACTTTCTGGTACAGCAAGATATATCAACTTGTGTTTGTATATTCCCTGAGATCAGTCATTTCTCCACAGAAACTTGATTCATTTTAGTGGGAAATGATATATAGAAACAAAGATCTGGGTGTTAGGTGTGTTCACTGCAGGATTATTGCTTCTATTCTTTCAATCAATAGACTGAGAAAAAGCGAAGCATGCACACATACACATTTTAATCATGAGTTCAGAAGTCATCTGACTACGGTTGGGTAGCTTATAGCAGAGATTAATATTCTAACAAGAAAAACTAAAAAAGTCAAGTTTTTATAAACAACTTTTGTGAAGGAATCAGAGGGTTATTTAGCCAGCCAGTACTTGAGAGAGAAAATACAGAAAGAAGGGAAGAAGCTCATTAAGTTGAGCCTTACTTTCTGGACACTCCTTTTCCTCTTGGATATTTTTGGCATGGAGTATGAGGCAGAGAAGCTAGCAGAGCAGCTTTAGGTCACCTCATGGTCTCAGGAGACCAAAAGTCTGGAGCTGATAAAGCAGCTGATGTTGAGGGACCAAGATCCCCGATAGATGGGGGGAACAGAGAATAGAAGCCAACACTTAGAATCAGTTTTCTTCTAGAGGCATTTACAGTTTAACACATTGACTGCCACACTAGAAAAAAATATTTCCTTGGGGCCACAGTATTTTATTAGGAAAATAGAATAAAAACTTTGAAAACAAAATGATCCTTTCTAATTATATGAAAAATTTGTTATTTTTATTGTTTTCTGTGTGTGAGTTATATGCAACTTGAAAAATAGTTCTCACAGCTCCCAAAGTGAAGAGACATGTGAGTTACATATGCTTCCTGAAGCCCCGGGCTCAAAACTAGCATGAGTTAAATACAACTCACGTCGCAGTTCATGTGTTAAATTGCGCAGAGAGTAAGGTTAAGAAGTCAATCAGAAAGCATAAGCAGAGAAAAGTAAGTTTGTGACAGGCTTACAGTGCCAGAGAGAGAAAAACTGGAGTTCATGACCTAAAAAGTAGGAGGAGGCCTAGCAAACAACCTTGATTCTTAGCTGGAACTCCTAGAGAACTACACCCTAGAAGCAGGGGTGAACCAGAGGAAAACTGGGACATATAAAGACTGAAAACTAGCCTTGAGTCAGCAAAGTCCTAAGTTGAATTAAGGTGATCTGATCCTCTGCTGCCTGACAGAGGAAAGGGCCATCCTCACTGGAAGAAGATAACATGATCTAGAGCCTCTATATATTTTCATACACAATGTTGAGCATTCAATCAAAATTCACTGGCGTACCAATAAACAACACCAAGAGAAAGAGAGACAGAGGCTAGAAACAGAACATGGGTGATATTGGAGTTACCACAGACTTTAAAATAATTGTGATGAATAGGTTCAAGAATATATATGGCAAGAGACAGAATGTCACTAGAGAACTGGAATCTATAATAAAAAGTCAAATGGAAGTCTGGAAAAGAAAAGAAAATAGCTAAAATTAAGATCTCAACAGATGGATTTAACAGTAGATTGGGCAAAGTGGATTACTGCACTAGATGATATCTAGAAAGAAGCGTAGGAGTAAATAGGACAGACATTCCTGAAAAGAGTGTCAGAGACATGTAAGATACATTGTGAAGGTCTAACCTAAGTGTAACTGGGGGACCTAAAAGGAGAACAGCAAGAGAAGGGGGCAGAAGTAACCCTAGAGAAAGTAGACAGACTCCTTAAGAAATACAATTCAATAAAACTGACACAAGAAGAAACAGTTCTATATCTCTGAAAGAACTGAAACCTGTTCTTAAAAACCTTCCCACAAAGTAAGACTCCAGGCCTAAATGGCTTCACTGATAAATTGTTTCAAACACTCACAGAGGAAATAACATTGATCTTACACGAATACTTCTAAAACACGGAATTATTATTCTATGAAGACAGCATAACCAAAATGTCAAAAGAACATTTCAACAAATAAAAATTATAAACGAAAGATATGTGTGTGCATAAATCTAACAATGAAAATATATCACGACCAAGTTAGGTTTATGGGAAAATCAATTCATGTAACTTACTACAGCAACAAGAAAAAAAGAGTAGAAAAGCATATGATCACCTCATAGATGCAAAAAGGCATTTGACAGGCCGGGCACGAGGGTTCACGCCTGTAATCCTAGCACTCCGGGAGGCTGAGGCAGGAGGATCACTCAACGTCAGGAGTTCGAGATCAGCCTGAGCACGAGCAAGACCCCATCTCTACTAAAAATAGAAAGAAATTATCTGGACCACTAAAAATTTATATAGAAAAAATTAGACAGGCATGGTGGCACATGCCTGTAGTCCCAGCTACCTGGGAGGCTGAGGCAGGAGGATCGCTTGAGCCCAAGAGTTTGAGGTTGCTGTGAGCTAGGCTGACGCCACGGCACTCTAGCCCAGGCAAGAGCCAGACTGTGTCTCAAAAAAAAAAAAAAGGCATTTGATAAAATTCAACTTTCACTTGTGATTAAAAAAAAAAACTCAGCAACTTAGAAGAGAAGGGATCTTCCTTAATCTAAATAAATAGTAGCCACAAAACACCTATAGCAAACATCATAATTATTTTAAAATTATTTCTTAAATTTTCCTTGAGATCAGGAATAAGACAAGGACACTAGCAACACTTCTACTCAATATTGCACTGGAGATTCTAGTCAGCATAACCAAACAAGAAAAAGGATATAAAAGGCATAAGGATTACAAACAAAAAAAAAATCCAAAAAGATCTACAATTTGAATTAATATGTGTATTTAACAATGTTGATATAAGTTCAAAATATAAAAACTCATTTCATTTTTATAGATCAGGACAATAAGTAGAATTTTTTTATTTCAGGATATTATGGGGGTACATTTTGGTTACATGTTACAACTTTGCCCCATTCCCACCCATGATTTGAGGCGTGCCCTTTCCCCTCCTACAATGCTCACCAGGTCCATTGGTTGTGAATTTACCCAGCCCCAACCCCCTAACTCCCAAAGTATATTACTACCATGTGAGCACCTTAGTGTTGATCAGTCAGTGCTAGTTTGATGGTGAGTACATGTGGTGCCTATTCTTCCATTCTTGTGATATCTCACTTCGGAGGATGGGCTCGAGTTCTATCCAGGAAAATATAAGAGGTGCTAGATCATTGTCATTACTTATAATTGAGTAGTATTCCCTTGTATACATATACCATATTTTATTAATCCACTCATGGATTGACAAGCACTTGGGTTGTTTCCATATCTATGCAAATCTTTTAAAAAATTACAATATCATCCCGAAGTCATCAAATACCTAGTCATAAATCTAATATAAGATGTATAAGATCTTTACACTAAACACTATAAAATATTGTTAAAAAATTAATTTCTAGAGGGCTGTGTGGTTGAGCGCCTCAGGAGGCCTCCTGGGGGCCCTCCACTAGCTCTTGCGCTATGGGGGCTGACCCAGCTGAGTGTAGTGTCCTGGCCTGGTGGGAGGGGCGGCCTGGGTTCGGATCGCGCCTCCTGGAGCCGCCCCCGGGACTTCAGTCCTGGAGGAGGCCAGGGTGAGTAGGAGGTGGCCTGGCTTGGGAGGCTCAGTCTGTACTGCCTTGGCCCCTGCTGCAGACTTACTGCCCTCCTGGCCTGGGTTGTGGCCTGAGCCTCCATCATTGGCCTCGCCTGCTGCTGCTGCTTTCTGCGCTAATTCCTGCATTATAAAATCGGAGCCACGTCTAAGGGCCTCGGTTGAATGAGTCAGTAACTGACTTATCCCTAATTGTCTCAGAGGGCTCGTGTAAGGAGTAAATGTGGTAAGGGATAGGAAAGCACGTTGTAAAATGGAAAGCTCAGTGCAAGAGTGATTGCTGCTAATGCGTGAATCGCTCCTGCAGGATAATTAGGAAATTCCTTAGCTCAGCAGTCGAGGAGCTCAACCTGGCCCCAGGTAGCTCTGCAGCATTTTCTGTAAACACTCAGCCAGTACAGGCGCCCACACAAGGTCACTGCTGAGTACTCAGGAGGCCCTCGGCGCCTTTGTGGTTCTCCCTACTGCCTACCTTTGCTCCAGCTTTCTTGCTACCTGGAATGGCTTTATGCCCTTCTCTTTCTGAAATGCCATCTTAAATGTCACCATCTTTGAGCACTTCCCCAACAACCAACCCTTTAGTCCTAATCAGAGTTACTCCTCCTTTGTGTGTGACTGCAACACCACTAGTTTTGTACCATTATAATTTGTTAGAGCTTTATTACATATCTTGTTTTATAATTAGTTAATGATGATAACTGCATTTTATAGCACTTTAAAAAAGAGGTTTTGATTTTCATCTGCAAAAAAATGATTTACAAAATGTTAGTGCTAAAAAAAATACATTTGTGCTAAAAAGAACCCTAGAGCTTGGCTTTCCCAGGATGACAAAATTAGATAGTGTCAGAGCCAATACTTTTACTTAGCTCCCTGGCTCTGTAATCCTAGCACTCCGGGCCTCAGTGCTCTTGTCTCTATACCATTCATCTACATCTCTGACAGAGCCCAAGTAAGCTCAAGTATAGTTGAAATGGGAAATTTAAAAAGACCAGGGACTCACGAGCATGAACTTGTTATTCCAAGAAATTAAACTTTAATCCTGCTGATCCTTTGGCCTTAGCACTCAATCTATGAACTTTCATTCAACAAACATTTACTGAGCACCAGCTATATACCTGTTAGTGTGCTTAGTGCTAAGAATTATGAAGTAAAATGTGTGTGTGTATATATATACAAAGCATCTAGCTTTTAGCATATTTTTCAAAGGGTATAAACTTTTTTGTGATTCTCATGTACCTAAAACTCTGATCATTTAGAATCTGAAATGACAGGTCTTAGAGTTCAGAACAGTGCCTAACACATAGTTAGAGCTCAGCTTGTTGAATGAATGAACGTGGTTCACCTTTTTCATTTTTCATATTTTACAGAAACCCAGAGAGCTAAGGTAGCCTAAGAACACATTGCTTATTATTAACCTAACCAGGCCTAGAACCCAAGTGCAAGTACTCTTCTTCCATGTTTCCACCTTCACCTCTGTTTTGTACCTTCTCTCAAGTGGCTTTAATATAATCCTGCATATGACAGTGGTTCTTCTGACATGATAGACATTCCCAGACATGACAGAAGTCTCACAGCACCCTCTTCCTCCATATTTTCTGCCAGCATGTTAACTCAAATTGTCAGCAAAATAAAGACATGAAGAGCTGACCTTTACCATAATTAAGAAAATATAAAAACAAATATTGTTAAAAAATTAAAGAAAACCTATTTAAATATAGGAATATACCATGTTTATAGGTTGGAGCCTTGATATTGTTAATATGTCTGTTCTTCCCAACTTGATTTATGGAGTAAATAAAATCCCAATAAAAATCGCAGGTTTATTATGAAAATTGATAAGCTCATAGTAAAATTCATATGGAAATACAAAAGGCCAAGCAAGAATAGACAAACCAACCTTAAAGAACAAAGCTGGAGGATTTATACAACCAGAAATCAAGACTCACTATACAGCTATAAAAATTAAGACAGTTGAGACTATGGTATTGGGGAAAGGATAGATAAATAAATCAATGGAGCAAAACAAAAAGCATAGGAACTAGCCAAAATTATATAATCACCTGATTTTTGGCAAAAGCTTCACTGAGTTGCAGCAGGGGAAAGAATGGCCTTTTCAATAAGTGATGGTGGCTCAAACGAATACCCATATGGACACCATATGACACTAAAAGCACAATAGACCAAAGAAAAAATAGATAAATTGAACTTCATCAAAATGAAAAGTATTTGTGCTTCATAGGACACTATCAAGATAGAGAAAATGTCTTTTCTCTATCTCTACCCATAGAAAAGAATAAAATATTTACAAATTATATATCAGATAAGGGACTTTTATCCAGAATATATAATGAACTCTTACAATTTAATAATGAAAAGACAAATAACACAATTAAAAACTGGGCAAAGGATCTGCATAGCTGTTTCTCCAAACAAGATATGGAGTTGACCAATGAGCACAAAAGAAGATGCTCATCATCAATAAGAATTATGACAATGCAAATCAAAACCACAATGAGGTATCACTTATCTCCAGTGAGACTGGCCTTTATCAAAAAGTCCCAAAACGATAAATGTTGGCGTGGATGTGGAGAGATAGGAACACTCATACACTGCTCGTGGGACTGCAAACTAGTGCAACCTCTGTGGAAAGCAATATGGAAATACCTTAAAGAGATACAAGTAGAACTACCATTTGATCCAGCAATCCCATTAGAGGGCATCTACCCAAAAGAACAAAAGACATTCTATAAAAAAGACACCTACCCTCGAATGTTCATAGCAGCACAATTCACAATTGCAAAGATGTGGAAACAACCCAAGTGTCCATCAATACATGAGTGGATTAATAAACTGTGGTATATGTATACCATGGAGTACTATTCAGCTTTAAGAAACAATGGTGACAAGCACCTCTTATATACTCTTGGAAAACACTGAAACACATTCTACTAAACGAGGTATCCCAAGAATGAAAAAACAAGCACCACATATGCTCACCATCAAATTGGTATTAACTGATCAACACATAAGTGCACATATAAGAATAACATCTATTGGATGTTGGGCAGGGGGGAGGGGGGGGAGGAGGGGACGGGTATATGCATACACAAAGAGTGCAATGCGCACCACCTGAAGGATGGACATATTTGAAACTCAGACTTGGAGGGGAGGGGGGCAAGGGCAACACACGTAACCTAAACATCTCTACCCCCATATTATGCTGAAATAAAAAAAAAAAACAAAAAACAAAATTTCAGAATATTAGAAGAAAATCTAGCTCCCTCTGATAGAAACATAGATGCTTCAATCCTTAGGGTTTAATTCAAAACAATAATGTATTCTATCCCTCTGAGGAGTCTGGATTACATTCAATCATTCATCCAACAAATATTTACTAAGCACCATCATGCTCTTATAAAGCACTAGGGGTATGTCAGGGAATCACATAAACAAAAATCTTTACTCTTCCAGAGTTTTCATTCTACTAGGGAAAGAGAAACAAAAGAAATTAGTAAAGGATTTCGTATAATAAAAGGTTTAAGCAGTATAGAAAAAATAAAGGAGGAAGAAAGGGAAATATTGACATTTTTATTATTTTTTTATTTTGTAATTTTACTAGTTGTCACCACTTGTCAACAAAAATAACTGCTTTTTCTATGTGTTTGATATGTAACTTGCCTAGTATTATTCAGAACATATAAAAAGAACATTGAAATAGGAAAGAGAAGATGTGACTACATGTTTCCCAGACCAGCTTTGTTACTTCAGGCAAAGCTGAAGGAGGAGGCCATTCTCAATCTCAAATCTCTCATTAAGATAATGGCATTGAACATGATAATTTATTTCTAAGGTTCTTTCTTGTCTTAACCTCATGATTCTGTGATTGTAAGAATAAGCCATTACCTTATTTGGAGAGATGTAAGCAACCATGAAAAGAAATGTGTCAGGAGAAATCCTGCAAAGTGCTTCCTTTCATGAAATTCATTGTAATCTACTCTACATATTTGAGTAGCTATGGGTGTGCCTGGGATTGCCTACTGTAGAGGCACTAACAATTGATTCCAGCACTTAAGTAGCCATCAGTTCAGGTGTAAGTGGTAAATGTGGGTGAGAAGTAGAGCCAGGGTTTGGGGAATCTCCTGGAAGCTGTCAGGCATGGGGAGCATTCATAGCACCCTAGCACTGTGGCAGTACTCACTCTACTATATTTTTTCGAGAAAAAATAATTTAGGTCATTCTAGCCTACTTCCCTCTACAATGAATCCCAGCATAATTCAGAAAGATAAGCGATCTGAAATGGGTAGAGGGGCACAGGGGATGACCTCTAGAGATTTCCACAGCAAATGCTCAAAATGAAAATATACTTAGTATTAACAGAACTGAGCTAGAACTATATCTCTAGGCAAATGACTCCATCATTTATCTCCAACGTAAAGCAGTTGTGATTTACACATTTTTACCTGAATGTTAAAATGTATCCTGAATAATTTAGCACTAAAAATGAATGAGCAATAGAGATTTCCTCTTTAGAATTAGAAATATCACTTGGTAAAGTCTTTAAAATATCAACTTAATGAAAGGAGTCTAGCAATTTAAATTCCAGAGGCTGTTTTATACTGCATGGGCCAGAACTGGGGAGGGCTGTCACCTGAGATGGAATTTTTCCAGTGCTGAAAAATTGGAGTTGGGCAAACATTTAACTATAATGTTATCATCTATACAGATGTTCCTTGACTTATGATGTTATATCCTGTTAAACCCCTTGAAAGCTGAAAATATCATAAGTCAAAAATGTACTTAATATATAATATTTAACCTACCGAACATCATAGCTTAGCCTAGGCCAACTTAAATGTGCTCAGAACACTTACATTGGCCTAGAGTTGGGCCAAATCATCTGACATGAAGCCTATTTTATACTAAAGTTTCGAACATCTCATTTACTTTATTGAATACCATACCAAAAGTGAAAAACAGAAAGTTGTATGTATACTCTAGTATAATTTCTATTGAATGCTTTCCGACCACAGTAAAGTCAGAAAATCATAAGTTGAACCATCCTAAGTTTGGGGACCATCTGTAGTTTACAGATACTTAGGCAATTAGATACACTAGAAAAGGCCTCTGAGGGTAGGTATCTATCCTATTTTTATAAATATTTTTGGTGCATTGATCATTCCATCTTACAGGGAAACGGCACTGTGATACTTCTCTGATGATCAAGAGGCTAAATGGCCACTGAGTAGTAACTACTGCAGCAGATGCATCAGTGGGGGACACCAGCCACATCCCCTTGTCATTGATCCTTTCCGTGCGTGCTGACTGACAGCACCTGCACTTTCCTGCCAGAAGGCTTCACTGACCACCCGAGCCCACACCCACCGTAGATGAGGTAGCAGGAAGTGCTAGGCAAGCCTCCCTCAAACCTTGGTCACTGAGTTGGTACATAAATACCCAAGCTGCTTGCCCTTTGGGTGGGGTAACTCAAAGATGCATGTTCTACACTGTCTCTCAGAGTCCTCCTGTAGTATTAAGCGCCAGTTGTGCACAAGGTAACTTGCATAATGCACACTTCATTGACTTCTTCTCTTCCCTGTCTCACGTCCCCGTCTTACTTCCCCACTTCCCTATTATAATTTTTTGCATCTCCTAATACAACTTGAATATTTGTCTCAGAGTCTGTTACTTAGGGAACCCAAACTAAGAAACTAACATATGCACCTGGAATGCTTATTATTTTTTTTCTGGTTTGTAATAGCTCCCTTAGAGTGACATAATAATTGCAAGGTGTAAGAACGTCTTACATAAAAGGCAGGAGCTATGCAGAAATACTCATCTACAGACAAAAGAAAATTTAGAACAGATTCGGTTAATTGTATACCTGATAACCTAATCTATGGGTAGATACTGACCACAGCAAAGAGTTTTTAAATGACTTGAAGCAAATAGGAGAACACAGCAATATAACCACAAAATTCCAAAACAGCTTGTTTGCATTAGTTTACTAACCAAATAATTGGATCTAAAAGAGAGCTACAGACACCAATTCCAGGAAATTAACAGATTGCATATATTTCAGATATAATATATGTAGCTTTGGGTATTTTTTGGAAGATGTTTACAGTTAATATTTTATCACTACCAGTATTTTTTCAAAACATTTTTTTAAACTTGTGATTAGATTCATAGAATTTTTACATGTAATTTTAATTTAGACTTAATGCCCTTCTTCATTCTGGGAATAAAACTGTAATTTTACCACAAGTCAATGGTATAAAATATTATTCACTGAACTGAAATTCACTATCGTGTTAAACTTTCAATGTACCTTTGTTCCATAAAAAGCACTTTAAATTCATTGAACTTTATAAGGTGCTAAGAAAATGCTTGGGAATTCAGTAAAGATGAAAAGAGTAGTAATAGGAATGGAATTTGGTGAATTTATCTAGAATAAATTCACAAATTGAATATGATATTAGGGATAACCATGCTAATGCCACAGTACTTTGAGTGTCTAAATCATATTAAGAAATATGACTTTAGCATGTTACTACTGAAATCTACCAACCAAATCCAATGTCATTAAAAAGCTATTTCCTTAGCCCATGAATAACTGTAAGAAAGCTCTTTATAAATTATTGTCAGAAGTTGAGCATATAAAGCCATTACATATTCTTAAGTGATCCAATTTCAAGTATAGGCATGAGTTTACGAGGAATTAGTAGGCTCCTAAGAAATAAATATCTCCAGGTAAAACTGTTTGCAAGAGAAATTCTCATATCAAGGCCTACAGAGAAAGATAGGCCACAATTTGTGGGTTGGTATTTCAGTGGTACTATAAAGATCTTTTGTAAACAAGAAATATCCCTTGCCTTCTAATTACTGACTGACAACAAAGACTCACTTTTAAAGACACACTTTACACTTTTATGTTGAAACTTCTGTTTCCATTGAAGTAAAATATCCATTGCACATATAAGACAGCAAGCCATATCAGTCATTTACCCTTTAGTTTGAATTAGTGTCCTTTCCACTGCTCTCTCAAGCATGCTCTGTTTTGCTCTTATATTCTTTTACATAAAGAATATAATAAGGCGGGCAAACAGCTGATGTGATTTACTGGAGGCTTTGCCAAGGGCTCATTTCTTCTCCACCTCTCCTTTCTTGGATTCTTGTTTCAGTTTATAATCAGCCAGGGTGGCCTTGATTGCATATTCAGCCAGCAGGGAACAATGCGGTTTCATAGGAGGAAGGGGGAACTCCTCGAAGATATCTGTGTTTTGGAAGGTTAAGGTTTCTTCCACTTTCTTCCCTTTCATCCATTCAGTGCTAACAAGCTGGAGGCAATTGCAGAGCCTCAGCCAAATATTTTATACCTGGTTTCCACAATCCTTCCCGTTTCATCCACTTGAATCTACAATTTCATTATACCACCACATGCCAGAGCCCCCGCCAATCCAACTACAACATTTTTAGATGTCTTGTGAAGGGACTCCATATTTCCAGGGTTTTCATAATGATCAACAACCTTTTAAGACAGAGCCAGGCTAGAGTTGCTATCTCCCTGGTGGGCGGGTGCAGGCTCCACAGCAGCAGGGTGGGTGACCCTGCCCGCCTCCTTGAGCAAGCTTTGACCAGGCAAGCCAGGAGAAGAGCAGAGTACCACTGAGTGTTCAAGGAGGCCCAGACCAGAGCAGTCATAACAACAGCTTGATACTGAGGTTCACACATATCAGCAATATGCTACATTCTTAAGTTAAAAAAGCAATATTTTGTTAATTTATTTGACTCCAGAATGCTCATAAAAATATGTACATTCCTCTGGTCAATAAACATTTGTTTGAAATGTCTGTACATCAGGAACTAGAGATTGAAAGATCAAACAGGGACTCTGTCTTCAAAGAACTCTCAGTTTAATTATACCCTTATGATTGCTTCTCATCTCCAGACACTAAAGTTATCTCGTCTCAAGATAATATTTTTGCATTGTATATATTTATGGTGTACATGTTTTGATATGCATATTTATAGTGAAATGATTACTACCGTCAAGCAAATTATCTTATCCATAACCTTCTACAGTTACCTCTTTTGTGGGTCAGAGCATCTAAAAACCTACTCTCTTAGCAAATTTTCAGTATGCAATATTACCAACTATAGTCTTCATGCTGTACCTCTCTGGATTTATTCATCCTACATAACTGCAAGTTTGTGCCCTTTGTTCTACTTCTATTTTTCTCCCCCTTCTTTCCCCTGGTAACCACTCTGTTTATATATAGTCACCTTTTCTTAAGATTCCACATATAGCTGAGATTATACAGTATTTTTCTTTCAGTGTCTGGCTTATTTCACTTGGCATAATGTCCTCCAGATTCATCCATGTTGTTCCACATGGCAGGATTTCCTCCTTTTCAAAGGCTGAATAATATTCCATTGGGTGTGTGTGTCTCCCACAATTTCTTTATCCAGCCATCACTTAACGGACACTTTGTTTCCGTATCTTGGCTGTTGTGAATGATGGAAAGTCTAATATTAAAATACAAATGTTTTCATATAAGTTGTATAGCTAAATAATCATCTAAGTGGTTGATTATATAAATAATCTGTTGGTATATATTTTGAAACTGAATATGAGTAGTGTGTACATATGTCATTTAAATACAGAAAATACACACATTGCACATGTTTAGTCTCCTCTATTTCCCTTTTTCCTTTCCCATCTGATCATTTTCTTTCTTACTCTGAAAAACAATAACCTACATACATAATGGAAAGAAAATTAGAATGGAAATTGTTAAAATATCTCCCTATAAAATATATCACAACAGCTGCTAGCAAAGAATATATTCCAGTGCAGCAGCAACAAATGAGAGGAAAAAATACTAAAATGATGAACAATAAAATTTGATAATTTCTACTCTTTTTTATGACAAATTTATTGCTTAGAATGAGATGCTGACAAGCAATTACAATTGAGTTAATTGAAACATATAAAACAATAAAAAGCACAATCAGATGGTGGGTACAATGAAACATCTTACTCAGAGAGAAGTGATCTCTGAACTTTTTAGGAACTTGATGTTTTAATATTTCTATCCTTTCATTCCAGTGCAAATAGGTTTTTTTGTTTTAAAATTAATTTTTTTAAAGACTTCCCTCTACATTGGCATAATCTCACGAGAAGTTGGCTTCTGTTCCATAAGCATATAATTTTCTTTCAATGAGGAGGAATGTAAAATCAAGGGGTTAGGAGAAATTTCCCACTGGGAAAAGGGAGACACTAAGCTAAGCCCAAAGGACCAAGATCAAAAGTGGCCGATGGGGCAAGAGATGAAATGCTTTCCCATGGCTCGGAGTGTTAACAATCACTTAAAGCCCCCATACCTGTAACGCGGTTTCCTTTTGCGTGTCATATGGTGGATGAAAGTTTGCGTCTTGCTTTTTCCACCTACAAGGCTTGAAGCAACATTTATTAAGAGGCTCTTTCTAGAATGTAAACTTCATGAGGGCCTGGCTCTTGGTTTCATTTACAGATGTACATTCTAAGTGCCTAGAAGAGCGTCTGACACATAGTAGGTGCTCGGGGAGTGTTTGTCTACGACAGACTGGACACCGTGCCAATCATCTGCTCCCAGTGATCAGTAAGACCATGTCTACAGACACTTGTGTTTCTCAGTGGGGGTTACTGGCATTTTGAGCAGAACACGTTCTGTTTTGGTTTGGATTTTTTTATGGCACAGGGCTGTCTGGGGCAGTACAGATACCGCGCACCCTTGACTGCCACTCATTAATTGCCAGTGGCAGCCCCCGTTGTCATGGCAAATCAAAACACTGTTACGTAATTCCAAATACCTGCAGAGGGAAGGTTCTAAACCCAGTAGAGAACCACTGATGGAAAACACATGAGTAAAGAGAGTTACTAAATGTTGTATTACTAAATAGCATGACAGGTTCTTAATAACAAATTTTTAATTAGAGGCATATTAAAAGTTTACTTTTAATGTCTATATAGTATTTTATTGAATACATATATTTTATTTTCAGTCATTTCTCTTCCAGTAACCAGGGAGGATATTCACATTATTTCCAGACCTTTGAAGCCCAGATTTATTTTGGCCTAACTCTACATAGAAGTGATATATTTACTGAACAGATCGGAATATCAACTTTCAATGATTTCCTTTGAGAAGTAAATTTTCAGTAATAATTACATCTTTAATCTACCTGTAAATATAGATTAACCATGGATTAATTCTCTTTCCTACCTTCAAAAAAAAACAGAAAATTAGATTGGGATTGGTTGTCAGCATAAAACCTTTAAGCCAGTCATTTTATTCTTGAAAATTTATCCAAAGAAAGTAACTTAAAAGAATAGTAGAGAAAATCTAGCAGTGAAAGTTGTTTATTCTATTATTTTCTACACCAGTAGGAAAAAAAAAAACGGAAACCATTTAAATGAGAAAGATGAATGTAATGGTTTACCTATTACATAGATTACACAGAAATTAAAATAATTATGAACATATTATAATAGTAAAAGAAAAATTTCTTCTAGAAAGGTTTTTAAGTGCTTTGTATAACATATAAAATGAGCTGAAAGAAAACAGAAAATTGGTTGAAGAAAGTAGAATTGATTGAGGGAAAGAAAATGTGATACATGAGGGTAGCTTAATACGGGAAATGTTCATCAGAAATCCTACATTTAAAGTAGATTACAACTAAGCCTTCTAGAAACCAATGCAAAAAAGAAGATGTGATCAGTCAAATGAGTCCCAGTGGCCATCAGATTAAAAAAACATTTTTTTTCTCACTACAAACATTATTCTTGCTGTAGGGTTCAGAAAAGATATTTCTGCTGTAATGACTCATAAAGACAATTCTGTGAATACAGCATGCTGTGTCCTCAACAACATCCAATGTAGCAACAGGCAACAAGCATGAATTTATAATAGTAAGGAAAAAGAAAGCATAACTAAAAGTGATCTTTGCCCTGATTATAATTACATAAAATTATATACACATATGAACCAAGACCAAAAGAAAATAAATATAGTTTAAGTTTCTAGAGTTTATGTTAGATACATTTCTCACTCCTATATTCTGATGTCTTAATATTGGGACATTTATAAACTTTCTATTCAAATTTATTTATTAAAATAAATTACAGGCTATGGTATATAATCCAGTCATAAATGTGAGTGTGAGACAATGATCTACGTTGTAGTGGCCAATGTCCAGCTATCTTTACTATAAGTACAGTCCCTGAAAACACTGCTAATGCCACAAAATTATCAACCAATAATTTCCAAAGAATTATGCTATTTTTACTCATCAAAATCTTTTAAAAGTAGCAGGAAATCTGAAGAATATTTAGCTCATGGGATACCCCAAGAGGCTATAATGCTTTACTCCGATCTACAAATTATTTAACAATAAGAGGCTATTTAGTTGTACTTAAAGAATCATACCAAAAAGGTTTCTCATTCCTATTCTGATATTTACAACACATTAGGCAAAGATATTACACCTTTATGTTCTATAGGATCTAAAGACCAAGAATCATGTCAATACTAGATTTTAAACATTCAAAGCTCTCAATCATCGTTGCACTTCTGCGAAGCTGTTTAAATAAGTACTTGCAGAATAACTGCTGTGACTCTGTATTAAGTCAACATGCAGGCTCTTCCCCTAAGACTCTCTTCTCCACGCCCCCATCTCCTCTGCCTGCTTTATGTTACAGGAAAACTTACAGATCAGCAAATTCACAGGATTCCTTGACGATGTAACCAGAGTGAACATGGGAAATTTTTTCCCAAAGATTTAATTTGTCACCAAAGCACACTACTGTGTGTTGTTGCACTGGATCATGGAAACCTTAATCTCTACTGAGGGAGTACAATTTAGGAATGCAGAATTCTTGGTTTAGGAAGTGCATTTCCGGTCTTTGCAGATGGTAAGGATAGATGTAGATGGTATAGCATAGACGGAGTCAAAGTCTTCCTCCAATGCAAGTTACTTAGCTATTGCCCAGCTTAGTTTCTGCAACACAATCCAGCAAAGTGGGTTAAAAGCTTGATACGGTCTTTTTACTTATTCCCCTGTGTGCTTTGGAATGAAAATTCATAGTTACCCATTTTTGGATTCTTTCCTTCTTTCAACTAAATTAGTGAGAATCTCCCTGGTAAAAGGCATCATCCTAAGTGAAGGAGATACTTGCCTTCAACAATGGACAATTTGATAGGAGGGATAAATGTTTAAACCAAAGACCACACTAAAAGATGGAATACACAAAATTCTTTATTAGAGGTATAAAGTTGATGTGATATGGCCCAGAGGAAGTAAAGGTGGGTTCTCAGGGGAACTTTCATTCAAATGGGAAGAATATTACCACACAAGCAACATCTGAGTTTTTATGCAATGTTGGCGCCAGTATTGTAAGTGACAGAGTCCATATGAGAAATAAGATTGCCTGGGGCTTTTTAAGATTTCCCCTCTTATCCTTTTGTTGCACTAAAATGCCCTTTTAACAAGAGAAACACGTAAGTCACACAGTCTGTAGCACGTGCTGACAGCCTCCTAACAACTTTTATTTACAGAGTTCTTGTTTTCTATATGCTGGAACACGAAGACAAAGAGAAGAGGAAGATGGGCAAGGCCCCCAGTGCAAATCCATGCAAACCAATCACTCGCCTTCAGGGGATGAACTGCCTCTGACTCGATTTATCACAAGTTTCTGAACCGCATGATATTTTTTGATGGCACATCTGGCAACATTATAAAAACCTACAAGTCCCAAGTGATTAGACGGGAATTACTTGTGTAAATCATTTATGACCATTACTGTTGCGAACTCATCCTGAGCAGCACGCGATAATAGTAGACAAGGACAAAGAAGAAAAAATCTGGGGGTGGGGAGAAGACCCTTTCTCCTCGGAAAGCCTTTTAGAAGGCTCTGCCGTTTATCATTAGAAACTAGAAAACTGTCAACATTAATAGATTGGAGTTAATCAGGCATACCTCAAGGAATCACCTGGCAGTCTCTTTTTCATTTGCCTCTTAAAGAAATACATTTTTTAGTTGAGCAGTTGAAGCTTTCTATGAAAAAATGTGGCACGATGTCGCCTCAAACAGAACTTGCCAGTTAAACATCACTTGCTGTGTTCTGTGATGCAACACCCACAGTAAGACCAGAAATACTTCGCATTTGTCCTCAAAGTAAAAAGAAATATATATCGTTGCATATATCAGTACCTAAACAACCACACAAAAGGTGGCATTTGGAAACATAAACCATCTTCTCCCATGAGTGCTTTTGTCGTATGTGTCTGTCTTGGGTACGGGGTTGGGAGGGGAGGAGAAGGGAACACTTTCAGTGTAGTACACTTGCTGGTGTTTCTTCCTGTGTCCAAAGAAAATTCAAGTGAAAGAAAAATGCACTCTTGAATCCATTTGTTTCTAGTGAAGTAGTCTTCTTTCCCTGAGAGAGTCTTCATTTCAGATACTATGATTTTTCATTTCCACTTTTCCTTGAAGTTCTTCCTATTCCCCCCTCCCCCGCCCCTTGCCTCCCAATCAATAAACTAATCCATGCTAAGGGATAAACTGGGTTTAACTGAGGTTCTATGCAGAGAACCTCCCACATATTCATTCATTCAGTCCCAACACTGGCCCCGCAGCGAGACAGATATTAATAAAATGGGCACAGCAATGCCAAGAGGACAGTGAGAGGTGAGGTGTTGATCCAAGGTCACATAGCTGGGCCTCAAGGGAGGCTTTTCCGACTGCAAGACCTAAGCTTTTAAACACGTTGTTTTACGTTTTCCGTTACCTGCTGTCTGTTGGAGCTGATTCAAAACTGCTCTGTGAGGGAATATTTTGGCCTTTCCCTGGGTACTGCCTGGGCGCCTGTTCCTTGGGGTGGGTTGGGCCTTGGGCTCCTCAGGTCCTTTTCAAAGGGTAAAACCTCAAATTCATGGCTTCTCAATGCTTCAGAAACCTTCAGCTGAGGAAAATAGTTTTTATGGAGAATTGCCTGAAGGCTATGAAGATCATTTATTTATCTTGACACTCTAATATTTATTTTAGGATTAAACTCAGATTGTCACAGAGCTAGGTACCTGGAGACACTATTTCGGACCCCTGCAGGGACCTGCTTTCACTAGCTGAGCTTTAGAATGATTAATTTGGCCTGCATTGAAGGATGTTATTAAAAACACAAACACACATAAGGAATCATATTTATTATAAAGATATAGCTGGGATGTGGTTCATGACACAGACATCTGTGCTTCTCTGGGTGCCTGGGTGATCTCATTTTATGAACCCTTTCAACCATATGACTGTGTGGATCCTCTTCTTGGGACAGGCTTTTAGGTCATCTGAGCAATATTTATTATCTATATTAGAAGATGCACTTTAATGCACTGGCCTCAAATTGATTTCAACCCATTTCTCCATACTTATTTTCTCTTTCCCCAAATGTACTCATTTACAATTTTAAAAAGGTACACAACCTTTTTGTAATTGGTCATAAAATCTTTTTTTTAAAAAATAAAATATGGTACATGAAAATAGGTTAAGAAATACCTTACTTATCTGTTGTGAAAAATATATGATAATATATAGTTTCTCATATGGGTGGTAATTATGACTATTATAGATAGTAATGTTAATATTTATAATCTGGAGACAATTAAAACAAAAAAGGACTTAGTCATCAATGGAGAACATGTGTATTAGATGGTACAGTTTTTGAAGAGGCTGATAAAGTAACTGTTTTGTTGCAAAATATCTTCTTGAAAATTCTACCACTGCAGAGTCAGAACTTTAACCTAATAGTATTTTAAGATGCAAATTTCCCTCTGAAGGGTTAATTCCTTGGAAATGCAATCAGACATGAATATCTTTAATGTGACACTTAGCTCTAGGAGAGCAAGGATGCTGATTCCAGTAGAATATTTGGTTCAACTAAATACAACTGGACTAGCTCAATAAAAGTTCTCTTATCTTTTAATTATTCCCTAAGTTATTATTAAACACATTCATTCATATAGCAAACATTTAGTGAGCACCTACTATGTGCCAAGCACCAAGCAATGAGGATGTGGTGGTGAGCAAGACAGTCATTGTCCCTGAACAGAGATGAAGAAAATATCACAGATAATCCCAAGACCCAGAAATGAGCACTACTATAATAATACGCTCCCACATTTTGTCCTAAACTGACAGACACCCAAAACATATACAATATATAACTGTTAAAAATGGAATATTAAGTAGCTTCACTACTTAATTCTATTAATTCTATAACTTGTTTTTCCCATTGAACATTTTCATGTTACTATATTCATTTCTCCATCAACATTTTAAACAGCTGTGTGTTATTTTCATTCTGTCTGTATTTTAATCAGTTGCTTTTTATTAGCCAGGAAGGTTGTCTCCAGTTTTTTAATTACAAATATATTTGTGCAAATATCTGTGTCCTCCTAAGCATACTAAAACAGTTTTTTATGAATAAATTCGTAGAAACAAAATGCAAAGTCATAGTTAAGAATATTTTAAGGCCCTTGTTACTTACTGCAAAATTACTCTCCATGGAAAGGAGGTATCAATCTTCATTCTCACCATCAAGGCTGTATATGAATGTTCATTTCTCTATAGTCTGAATAACACTGGAAATCTTTCTTTTAAATCTTTGCCTTCTCATAAGAAATAAAATCTTAATTCACACTTCTTTTTAAAATTACATTTATTCAATTACTTTTAAGACTGAAACTTTAAAAATATTTTTATTAACCATCTGCCTTTTTTATTTTCCCTTTCTCCTATCTCTAACGTATGAAGGATATAGTCATATTTTTCCTTATCTTTTGAGTGTACATTTAATAACTACAAAAATGTAACATATATGCCTGTCACATAAAACTTAAACAAATTTGTATGCTTTGCTTTTGTTAATCTTTTATTATAGGTGCTTCAGCCATGAATCTAGCAATGGGTGAGAAAAAAATCATTTCTACTCCACAGTTTATAAAAACGTTAGCATCCTGTATTAGTCTTACAGGATTTGCTTTTTATTCAACATTATGTTTCTATGATCTATCCACATTGTTGCCTATAACTTTCACTGATGAATAATGTTCAATTTAGTGAATATGCCACTAGTTTTTTCAAATATTGTCTGCTGACAGATATTTGGATGATATCCAATTTTTGGAATACCATCCAAATATTTATTTTTTTTTACAATCTATGAACAGTGTTACTATGAACAGTCTCAAACATAAATACTGGTATTCATAGTAAAAAGTTTCTCTAGGACAATACCTTGAAATCAAATTGTTTGATTATAGGTAATCTCGATATCAATTTTATAGGATAGTGCTAAGTCATTTTCAAAATAATTATACTAATATAGACTCTCTCCAGCAGAGCATCTCAAAGTATCTGTTGATCCACATCCTTTCTAACATTTGGTATTCTAACACTTCTGTATCTTTGCAACTATAATAGATTTAAAATGGTGCTGCATGGTTGTCTTGATTTATATCAACTTGATTATGAACATGAGATTGATATGGGACATTTGAATTCCTTTTTAGAAAAATGAAGTCTTTTTTCTATATTTGATTTGGGTTATTTGTCTTTTTCTTCTAATTTGTACAAATTCTTTATATATTCCTTATATATTCTGTCTTTGTCAATCATATTTAACTGAGGCTCTATGCAGAGAACCTCCCATGTATTCATTCATTCAGTCCCAACACTGGCCCCACAGCAAGACAGAAGTGTTGGAGTTTAGTTGGAGTTTTAGGACTCCCACCATCAAATATTAGTCTTTTTCCATTATTCCACATCATTTCTCTGTTTGGCTAATACTAGGACACACCTTTATTTTCTATTCTCAAAGTAAGGATCAAAAAATTGTGGCAAGCCACTAAAGAAGATGTTAACCTTTTCAGCAAAGTGCTAAGTCATGATTATATATAATCATGTGTATATAATTATATTATAATACATATCAAATGCACTTAAACCTATTTGGACGTTCAGAATTGAACAAAATAATATTATCAATAGTGACATATGCATTCTTTGATTTGTTATTTGGCTTTTGTCCTAGACTAAGATTTCTCACAGAAGAAACAATGGAAGAGAAATCCTAAAATTGCATACAGGAGGTCAGGACAGAAATCAATGAGGCAATGAAGGTCACTCCCGTTTTTTCAAAATATCAGTTCATTCTGATAAGAGAGGTTTACTAAATATGCTTAAGGGTAGAACTCCTTTTAACCATGTGGTTCTCATGAAAGTACTATTTACTTTTGTGAAATGTCAAGGTTAAGTTTCTTCCTTAGGTACCTGTTTTTTGATTGGTCAATTTCATAACCATTAAGCAATTAACATTAGTGTTTGAGAAATACTCATAAACACCACTGAAATTAAATCAAGTATTATTAGAGACTGTTTGTAAAGAACAAAGTGAACTGCAGACTGAGACAAGAGAGAAGTTCAGCCTTTGACTAAGTTCTCTGAGTTGAAACGACACTCATCTGTGAAAGATAACCTTAAATGTATGTGTATTTTTTGGATGCTACCTCTTTGTGACAAATACAGAATTATTCATCAGGCCATGTTCACTCATGAAAAAGTTTCTTTTCCAATACCCCAATGTTAGATTACCCCTTGGAGAATTCTGAAATTTAAAGAAAAATCTTGGCAGGGTATAAACTCCATGAAGTGAAAACTTCCATATGCCTCATGTAGACTTTAGAAACATGTAGAAGAGCATATGTGCACATAGAAAGACCTTTGCATTTTGGAAGCAACGTTAGAATGCACAACTGATGGAATGACTGTCCTGTGACAACAGAAGTTTTTGCTTATAAGTGAACAGATAACGACTGCAGGGCATGCATAACAATGACGACTGACGATTGCTATTATTTGTTGAATTTTTGCTCTTAAAACACTGTTGTATCAATTGATGAAAACCTCAAGATCTTTCGAGTACACCATTATTATCCTTATTTTACAAAGAAAATGAAGCACAAAGAGGTTAAAAATCTTGTTCAAGGACACAGACTGGGTCCAGAAACAGCAATCTCTCTCTTGCCCTATTTCCAACTTCTTGTTCTCCTACAAACTCCCCCTATCCCCAGATTATCTGCATTAATACCCTTTTTGGTTCAACAAGATGAAGCTGTCCTAATAAGTACTTTGTGTTAGACTGTAAGGTCCTAGAGGTTGGGGGCTGTCTTGTACCTCTCACGGCACCACAGGTGACTAATCATGAAACCATGGCTGGATAACTTACTGCTGTCCTCACTACCCACAGGTCCCGCGGTAACTACTGTCCTTGCTCTCCAAATGCCCTAAAATTTTATCTTGTCTAAACATTTGCAAAGCTTATGGGCATTTGGCAAGGTATCTCAGCACTAAATTAACAGTACACATTCTCAGTGGTCATTGCCACCAAACAGTACAATGGCTTTTTTTCAGATTTAAGTACCATATTGGAAAAAAAGTACATATGTCAATTTTACTATTATTAAATTTGATTCATCATATTACATAAAAAGACACTGGGTAAGGGCAAAGTACTAGGGAAATGTTCAGTTAGGCCCAGAATCCTTTAGTAACATTTATGTATGGTGAAATCCTAAGGTTGCTTCAGAAAACCTTAAACAGGTTTTTGGCCACAGGAACTAAAAAACTCCTAGATGTGGAGAACTAATGGGCGCAGATATAAAGACTGTAATACAAACAGTGTACAGAACTAATTACATGACAAAATTAGCCCTAAGTATAAAGGACAAGAGTGTATTATTGAAGGAGAGATGCCAGGGGCCAGGCAGGGGAGTTGCTATCATTTCCCTTTTTAAAGAGTATCCAAGAATTCTGGACACTAAAAGGTTAGACAAAATCAACTGAATTTATAACCCAGATTCTAAAGAGAGACTACCAGATAAGCTGACAAGGTGATGTTCAAGATAATAAAGAACTGATAAGTATAATGACTAGACCCCTACCACCAATAACCGCTCAATGACTGGAACTTGAAAATGAACGAGTGGTTCTTCTGAACAATCCCATGGACTCTGATGGACAGTGATGGGAAACCCTGCAGAGTTTTCAGGCAAAGACTTAAAATGAAGAATAAAATAGAGATTAATGAGAACTTGTTGAAGTCAAGAAAGGGGATGGGAGTTTGCCATCTAATGAGAAGACAAAAAGAAAACCAGAGGAATAAAGTTCGTTAAAAGAATTGTGAACATTGTGAATGATTACCATGGATTTGTAGCTGCCAGGATCAAGAGACACTGGTTATGTGGGGAAAACAAAAACAAAACAAAAAACCTTTTCCTCAAATATTATTCATTAGTTCAAACCAAAAATAGGAAAACAAAGTCATTGTGATGATAAAATTATGAAAAAATAAACAAATTAATAGATATTTTGGGGCAGGTGAGATCAAATGCAGCTTTTTTCTTTTTCAGTGGTAGGAAGTTTGGGTCCCTGTATCAGTTTCCTAGAGCTGCCGTTGTAATTCCACAAACAGTTCTGGAGGCTGGAAGCCCAGAACCAAGGTGCTGGCAAGGTTGGCTGCTTCTGAGGGCTGTGAGGGAGAATCTGTTCCACTACTGTCTCCTAGCTTCTGGTGACTTGCCAGCAATCTCTGGCTTGTGGCAGCATAACTCCGATCTTCATATGTGTCTCCGTCTGTGTCTAAATTTTCCTTTTGTAAGAACATGGTCATATTGGATTAGGGCCCACCCTACTATCATCATCTTGATTTGATCCTATTTATAAACAAGGCTACATTCATGGGTACTGGAGTTAAAACTGGAACATCTTTTGAGCAGACGCAATTCAACTCATAACAATTTCATAATTTTTTCCTGGAAAATGCTAAGATATTGTGTCATTAGAGGTACAAGTGAGAACGGATCACTCTGACGGATTTACTCAGAAAACTTTTACGGAGATTCTGAGATGCTTAACACGATACCTAACACATATGTGTTAAATCAATATTGGAAGTGTGAATTCATGAATAATGATAACTTTGAATCCCTTTTGTACACCTTGGGGACACTGGCTATATATCAAGAAATGGAGACAAGGGCTGGAGTTTCCTTCCTAACTCTATGTGCCATTCAAGACAGGAACTTAGATCACTTCCTTGCTTTCCCTAGGTCTTCTGCATATGGCCTTTCCCAGCACCATGCCCACTCCCCTGCCTGACATAATCACTGCATTTGGTATTGTAAGCCCTTCCCTGTCAATTTCACTTATAATCTCCCATCCTCTCAACAGCTAGAGCATTTATTTTCTAGGCAGTTTATTTGGCACTGTTTATTGTCCACTGATTCATTCATGTATTCACATTCATTTATTCATGCCAATGATCCTCAACATTTTGGAGTCAATGCTTTTTTTAGTAACATACTTTATAACACCTGCTGTGCTATTCCAAAATGAAAGTCACAGATAATATAGGTCACCTACACATATAATTTCAAAGAAGTTAACATAATGCCGTGACTACAATATCAAGGATAAATGAAAAGAAAGTAATTTGTAATAAAATAATAGTTATTCCAATGTGTAAATACTCAGGCATAAAGAAGTGGTAAGATGCTTGCCCCTATATGCAGAATTTCAGCTAATGTTTTGGCTACAAACCCAGATTGATAAAAGTATGTGGTATTGGTGACTCGAATACCAAGAACAGCACTGCTGTCAGTGACGTGATTTTTGAAAATGGTGGATGACTCTTAGAAAAGTTTCAAGTAAAACAAAGATTGGCCTACTCTTGACTTATACAACAATTATGGTCCTAAATAATTCAGGATATTATAAAAGCATACAACAATGTTTTGTATTTATATATGAAATGGAGTTATGGTTTAGGCTCAGTTCATCATAATTTCTTTTTGGTTTTTTTTTTTGACATGGATGTCTGGTAGGACATTGGAAAGTCATGAGAATGTGAGGCAATTCTTTATTATTAGCAGCTATTATGCACACTGCAGGACATCCGGCCCCCTAGCTTCTGCCCACTAAATGCCTATAGTGCTGCCAGTGATTGTGACAGCCAAAAACACATCTACGAATTTGAAAATTCCCCCACCAACAAGAACCATTGATTCAGTCATTCCCCAAACAATTTAATGAGTTTTCACTACGTCCAAGGTATCAGGTTAAGAGATGAATAGAGGAGAAAAGCTATGAAAACAACTAAAGACAGCAGAATAAGACACGTAGAGTAAATCAAAGTATGTACAATGCACAGTGGGTACCTATGTAGGAGGGGATGTCACAAGCTTTATAAAATCTAGGCCCTGGAGAACAAGAGCAATCAGGGTTTTACATCCAAGTGGTTTTAGGTGATTATGACTTCCTAATAGAAGTGCTAGATCCTTGAAGACAAACAGTGTTTTAAAAATCTCTGTGTATGCTTACCCACAGCAAATGTGGAATTGTGAAAAGATGACTGACTTTGGTCAGAGCAAGAATAGTTCAAACCCAGTCTCATCGATTTTGTCTGAGCATACATAGAGAAAGTAAGATCCAGGTAACCAACTTTACTGGTTTCCTTTTCCAGTTGTCAGACAGAGCCAATGTATATATAAGCAACTAAATAAATGATAGTTATTTTTATTACTTATTCTCATGGCAAATTAATAATGGAAGAGAGTTGATGGTACTACCTGTCCATTCATTGCTTTGGTGGCCTCAAGTTCTTGGAGGTAGCCTGGAGCTGGTTAGATTTTCATTCTTTCTTTCCCCTCCCTCCCTCCCTCTTCTCTTCTCCCCCACTCTTTCTGTCTACTTCAAATTACAAAGAATCATTCAAATGTCAGAGGGAGCTGAAATATTAATAGAAAAAGACAGAAGCAGAGACAGAGTAGGGAGCTGCATCACATCTGTGACACAGCATAAACCATCAGGGCATCTGTGGACACTCTGAGATATATCCCAAAGATGGCCCAGAGGGTGGCCACTGGGTGGCATCTCCACTTGTCCTTATGTCTGCATACCTATATGGAGATTAATCTCCCATCACGCAAGGCCATCTGAATATAACCCGTCTGAAATCTATACGAGCTACAGATTGATGAGTTCATTTACGCAGAGTTTAGGAACACATAGGAAATTTCATATCTCATACCCAACTCAGCCAACTCAGAGACATTGTAATGATTCTAATTTTTCAGAGGTTAAATTTTCATAAGGTCAAAAACACTCTTCGAAATGTTTCTATTTAACTATCTAATTAGAATATCTTTATCTAAAGAAATTCTAATATAAATTCTTAAACCATCACACTTTCTCTCTTTTCTCCATTCTTGGTCTTTCTTTGTATGTATTCTTCTGATCATGGTCTCCCTAGAAAAAAAATCATTAACAGGAGTAACTCAGAGATAAATCCATTCCTGTGTTTAGGATCACCTTCCCACTCTGAAAGCCTATTCTATTTAAGGACACACTCCACAGTTAGGATTCTCCTTTGGGCATTGTAATTCATTTGATGACATTGAATAATAATCTCTTTGTCTCTAATTCGTGCTTATATATTTTTGATCCCTTTGGGGTAAAGTTCAACAAACAGAATGAGCTCAGCTCCTCAGTAGAACTATTCGGAAGATCACATGTTGTACTCAACCAGAGTCTGGGGAAATTGTGGAGACATAAAGACAACACAAAATTTCCTTTATTTTAGGGGAAGACAGGCACTGAAGTAATCAATACCTGTCCACCTTTAAGGAATGGACTCTTACATAACACGCACATGGCTCTAGGCCTACACAAGATCACTAAAATAATTCCATCATGTCAGAAGTGTGAACTCTATTTCTCAAACATTCAGGCAAAGACTGTGACCTCCCTAAGCCAATGATCAAAGACAGATGAAATGGGCAAAACTGTCATAACTAAGTTTACTCAAATTCTTAAGAAGTTTCTTTTACTTTCACTCATTTTATTTTTATTTAGCTTAACAATGTGAAGGATACATAAATATGAACCATATTTGACATTCACAAAATATCAACAATATATTAAGTCCCAAACATCCTAAAATCAGATGTGATTTCTGTCCAGTGGGGTCACTTTGTAAGTTTAAGGACAAATACAGCTCAGTAGAAAAAAGGTAAGACTACAGGGCAAAGGGTGACAGGTAATAGGAATCAATGAGTTGGTTTGGGTTGTCATTAATCTGCATGTAGTTAAAACAGGAGCCACACCTCTGGGTCAATGTCCTTTACATGTAATAAGGAATTTCAATCTGGCTGCATAGGCTGCTTTAGACAAGCTAGGTAACAAAGCTCCTGTTAGCTTAGGAAAAAAAAAAAATAGAAACAGACTCATTTTATGTCCCGTCATTGGTAATTCTGAGACTGCACAGCCTGTCTCTCCAGAAGGTTGAGAATTTTTAAGTGAATACCCTATTTTGTGATTTTGACAGAAGAGCACTTTCTGATCATTAAAGAAGCAAGGGAAAAGAATTCTCATTTTAAGATGTTGGAGTTAAACTGAGATCATTTGGAGAGAGGCTCTGAAGCCAAAATGCTTAACAATATTTTCCAGCTTGCAACAACCTATAAAAAAGCACATGTGCAGCAATAAAACAGAACAAGCAGCCATGAAAGGAACATAAAGAGAGACAGACGGACAGTTGTCCAACTCTCACAGAGAGCCCTGGAACATAAAATATTGAGTGTTCCCTGGCATAGCATATCAGGCTCTCCTCCCATTGGAAGTCATGCCTACCAGAAGCATGGTACCCTGACTATGAGATCCACCTTCAACTCCCCATTTTGATGAAAAATGATAGCAGCTTCTGTAGCAGTTGGTGAAACTAAAGAAGTTCCAAAGTCCTTTAAATATCCTTGGTCTCCAAAGACTCCCTGGAGCATCATGGGAAAAAGATGCCCTTGGTGGAGCTGTGGATTATCCAAGGGGTTACATTGGCGTTATTGCCTCAAACACTGGGAAAGTATGCACTTTGGGATTCCAAGATCTGGGTTTGGAATCTGATCCCAACATTAACTGGATTTGTAAGTTCTTGACTCTAAGCCTCATGCTCTTTATTTATAAAAATAAGACTTCTTTGGGAATGGATCCAGGAGGTGCTCAATGCATGGTAGCTTTTCTTATTATATATTTTAACTCCACCTTTTCTTATATATTTCCTGTGTTCTGAGCTTATGGAGACTCAATGCTGTAAAAATTAGGCCAGAATGCAAAGATAAGGGCATATGCACACAGAAGATCTTACAAGTTCTCTTCTCTCCTGCAGATAATTTTTTCTTCTCTAGGGTAGAAGGCTAGAGAACAGACTTTCTGAAAATAGGCAACGTCTTTCTCTCTGCATTGTGAGTGGTCATGTACAGTCTTACTGATAGCCAGGTACTCTGTGCTGCAAAAGAATAGGGCCCACCACTGGCAGAAACCAAGGAAAGGTGGGATGTTTGCCTGCAAATGACATGGTGAGCAGGAGAAACCTGAGTTATGTAGAATCATCATCTGTTAGAGTTGAAAAGACCTTGGAGATGATCTGGTTTTACCCCTTTATAGTACAAGTTTTCGTCCTAACTTAGATCCCACCTTCGACCTTAAAGATTTGAATATATTATAAAAGACTATCCTTTAAGGAAAAATATTTTGTGGTCAATAGAATTGAAATTCAGGAAAGTTAAACAACTATAAACTAGGTATAGGATCAAGGACACCATTATATGTGGGAAAAGGCTATTGTACTATAGGCTGAAAGAAGTTGAATGTATGGAATCCAGCTCCCGGTCTAGGAGATGAGGCTGACCAGAGAATCCAAAGTGAATGGGGGAAGAGTAAGGGGCAGACGTAACCTCAGTAGCTTCTGTGGAAACTGCTCTTATCACTTTTCAGGTAGAAGGTTCTTGAGCCTTTACAATTACGTGGTGCTGACAGAACCTTGGTACAGGGGCAGGAGAATTTATTCCATCTGGCTGAGCTACAGAATCTAGATGTGCACAGATCATGAAAGAGACACCAGCAAGTCCCATAGTTTAATGACATGAACCTCTTTATGGAGTCACTCCCCCACATTTGTTCCCTTTTCATTCCACATTAGCCAGCTTTTCCACCCAAGTGTGTGTGCTGCTGGTTATTGAGATTTTACGGAATTCGGCTGCCTCCCTAACTAGTCCCAGTACAAGAATAAAACTTTAAATTTATTTTTAGCAAAGTCTGTGGTTAACTTTTAAGACTTTACCCTTTTTTAGGATCTTTTGAAAACACAGGCTTTAACAGAGGCAATTCCCTCTTTGAGGGCCAAATAACAGACTACATATTAACGGTGGCTTCTTTTAATGATTTCCATCTGAGCAGCTTTCATCTGCCTTGACTCTAGCAAGTAATAATAAAACAAGATATTAGGGTATGAGGTAAGCCAACTTTGACATTTCAAGCCTGACCTTTCTGTACCTAGTCCCTTTTCTGCCCCTTCTCCAACCACATTTCAGGGTACAGTTACTCATCACCCTCTCCACAAGGCCCTCAGAAAAAAACTGTCATCAGTTATTTAATCTTTTTTTTTGGAATGCAAACCCCCTCTTTCTAAAAGTTAAATGATATACAATTCTCAATATTTGACCAGTTTTGATCTAGAAAAATGGCAACTGCATTATAATTCAATCTAGTAGTAATGGCATCTTGAGCTTTACTAGTAATTGTGAAATGAAAAGAATTGCCTTGTATTTAGAGTTAAAAGGAGCCTAAAATATGACATAACTTAACCATGCCTCCATTTCCTATGCTCTGCATTTTTTCTTAAAATCAGTACCCAAAGAAGCCCAAAAGTGCTAGGCTCTGCTGTTGGGTGCTGAGGGGCTTCAGGCTGCTTAAGAGTTTCAATCTGCTAAATTTGGTCATCCAAGTCAAGAGTCTTACTCATGGCTTAACTCTGTGACTACATCTACAAAATAGACTTCTGAGGACAGAAATCTGTTAAAACGTACTATCAGGCCGACTAAGCTATGCAATTAGATACAGAGGCTCTTGGGCGAAATTATAATCACTTTAATGATTGGTTAGACCACACCATGTGTTAGCTAAAAGTAACCTCATTATACAGCTGCAAAGGTTTGAATTAGTACCTGGACCAGTAGGCTATTTTGAATACAGGTACTCTTTCCATTTCTTCTGAGAGCCTAGAAGCCACTTCAGCTGCACCTACTTTCAAATTGAACCACAGAAGCATGAAAAAAAGGTTATTAAGCAATTCCAAAGACATTATTAGTCACATGCTCAGGCCAGAAACCCAAAACACAGAAGGGAAGAATTATAATGAAGTCATTCCAAGACTGAAAACAAGCCAGTCTTTATCAGGCATGATAATACTGTGATTCTAATCAACATCCCAATAGTGAAAGTCAGTCTGTCTGTTCATTCATCCACCCATCCAAACATTTATCCCATACTGTTTAAAGACTACATTTGGGATTCTACTTAGGTAGAAGCAGCTTCCTGCTCCCAGGGAGCTAAGGATATAGTAGGAAGAAGAAGTTAAGGCACAAAGATCACAATATAGAAAGATTAAGACAATACTTCAAAAGATAAACTTCTAAGTAATCAAGCTAATATTTGGAGGAACTCTTTACAGAGAAGCAGAATGTGAAATAATCACCAGAAAGAGCTGCAAGGAGCTCCTGTGGTTCTATGAGCCAGGAAGAACTTGGGAAACACACCATGGGTGCCTGGCACAGCACAGTTGAGTCAATATGTCCTTTCACCTCCAGATGCCATACCACGCAAATTGTTTCCAGAAGGTAGAAAAGCTCACTGGCTACCGCAGCTTGTCCTTAGACAGGCAGAATCTTTTTTATCACATTAAATGAATGCTTTCCATGTGTTAAGTCCTATCAGTCTTCTAACTCTGACTACTGGTTATTTTATAGTACTTTAGACGTAAATTGAAGAGGAGATTGGAGGTAAGAAGCAGCCTAGTACAGAATCTAAAGGTGTCGAGGACATTACAAAAACTTAATGTGAAGTGCACTGGCAGCAAAGGTTCATGGGAAGTTGGGAACAATTACAGATATCATCTGCATACAGGAAATCAGTGAATCACAACCAGAATGGATTTTAACTCTAGAATTATCATTAGTGATTTCTATGGTATCTCCTAATTTACTGTTCGCATTATTTATCAAGTAGACAGTTTCTTTAGATATGTCGGCCACACCTGATGATCATTTTTTATGTTCCCATTTTACAAAATAGAGCAAAATATCAAAACAGCTTTGAATGGAAAAAATTCTAAAACTTCACCACTTACCTGGTTTCCTATCATATTTCTTCCCACAGACCTAAAGGTGCAATTCTAGACCAAGAGAAATCAGCACTCAACAAAATGAGAACTGGCTCTGCCTACCAACCATCCTGTTTTGTCAGGTCTGTTAAGCCAATCGCCCAAGAGAATAGAGAACAAATTTCAGTAGTACTTACTCGCTGGTGACGGAGTGCTGCACCCACTTGGAGGAGGGTGGCCGTGAAGGCCATGGAGGGGAGGCAGGGAAAGTCCTCCGATGACAGGTGGAAACAGTAACGGGTAGGGTGTGGCTGGATAGTGAGTCATGTGTCCATTCACCGCTGGGACGGGACATGCGTGGCTACTGGTGGTCATGTTTCAGGCCTCACAGAATGAAAAGCTCTCTGGGGCAGGAACACATCACTCCGGGTCTTGAACCAAAGTGAGGGAGGCAAAGGCAGGGCAGGAGCTGAGGCTGGGCTGTGTCCCGGGCCAAAGGCAAAACGGTTCAATGGATGACCTTGCTTCGCCACAGCATGGTTTCTGCACCTCTCATTGTGCTACACTGATTACAGGAAGAATGCCTTTTGGTTCAGCTTCTCAGTTTAAGGCTGGAGAGACACTAGCACCTTCAAATTTTAGACATGTTAATCCTGTAAGAAAACAAAACATATATATATATCAAAGTCAAAATATTTCCCTCCACCTCAAGTTATTACACAAAAAAATCTCTAATATTAATTGTTGTTCTCCTATACTTACTACTTTGCAAAGAGTCTTAATTTTCTGAAGTTCTCATATTCTAATATAGATTAAAAACTTAAACAAAATAACTCATCATTGGATATTAAATAGCAAAACCTTCCACTCCTACCATCATTCCCTATCACTCATCCTACTTAATTTTTCTCCATGGCACTTAAACAACTTGACACATTACATGTGGGAGTGTTTGTTTTTATTTGTCTCCCCCATTAGCATGTACTCACCAGGAGGGCAGTGTTTCTGTTTTGTTAACAGTTATACTTAAAGCTCCTATAAGAGTATCTGACAAATGATAGATGCTTAATAAATACTTGTTGAATGAATGAAATTTTCTTCTTGTTCTTTCAGGGAAATTGATTATGTAGTGCTACTCTAACCTATGTGCTTCTAAGTTTTTCCATATTTTGTATGAACTTTGGATTTTACTGCAGCCATTTGGAATGACATACCTGACAAAAAAATTGTAGGAGAAAACTATAACCTAAGGAAATATTTTATATCTGTTCCTTATTACCAACATAGCCACCTTCCATGTAACAACACCATCCATCTATCAATTGATCCATACAGCCATCCTCTGCCCATTTGTCTGTCTGTCCAATCATCCATTCATCAATTAATTCTTAACTTACTATTGTGTGCTAGCTGCTAAAGTAGGCAGTGGATATACAGTGTAGAAGAATACTAATGTGGTTTCTGCTCTCACGCAGTTTCCAGTTTTAACAACTGATTGAAGTCAGATTGTTAAGGAGGTTTAAACTGCCCCATCCCCCACAAAGGACATTCCAGGGATGCTCAACACAGGATTCCAGGAGACTGGGAATGGAAGAAGCCTAAAATAGATTCTAGGGTGGGCCGGCTGTGGACTTCACAGGCTCACCTTGGCCAATAAATATTGGTTATTCTGATAACCAATATTTATCAGAATCTCCCATGGAGCCTGTGGAAGGGCAAACTCTGAATGTATGAATAGACCCCATGTGGCAAGAAACAAGAATAATAACTCAATACCAGCACAGAATGGTTGTTAAGAGCATAATTCCAGAGCCAGACTGCCCAGGTTCAAAGTATAATTCTGCCCCCTGGGCAATTATCTGACTTCCCAGTATGCCAGTTTTTTCCTATAAAGTGGGGATAATAGAATTTATTTCAGAGGGGTATTGTGAGGACTAAATGAGATAAATACAGCAGAAGAACGGTTCCGGGTACATAGTAAACACCAGGTAAATAGTAAATACTGAGTACGAGTTTGCTATTAACATATGCGTTGTACCATCAAATGATATGCTGTCAAGACAAGCTTGTTGGAATAGACAAGAGGCTTTGGGGTCAGAGCAGGGAGGAGACCACATCACAGTAGTCCCAGGAAAAGAATATTAGGAATAAAACTTATGTCACAGAAGTAAGGAAGAAAAGGAGGGATCTGGGTAAAGTGAGAACAATGACCCATTAAGGCTTACTGATTTCTCCATTTGTGAACTGAGCCAGTTTAGTTATTATAAACCCTAAAATGTTCCAATCAATAACTTCCATTTATTATTTACCATGTATCAAGCACTTCGCTTATACGCTCTAACCTCTAGCCATTAGAACTGCCCTATGATGCAGCTATTATTCCTATTTTTCAGATGAGAAAAGTCAGTCTCAGTGAGTTTCAATGACTTTCCCTAATGTCACGGCATCAGCTTGTGGTAAGCCAGAATTTGAACCTCCTTCTGTGCTTTTCCTCCTCTGCCAGGCAGAGCTCGTGTATTGTGAATGTCTGTGTTATCCTGGTTGTACTCCACAGAGGGCAAACTCCATGAGCAGTTGTGGTGTTTGCTTCTGTCCTCACTTAGATGACATCTGCCCCAGGGCCTTGAATCCCTGGCCTATTAATATCAACAACGAACACTGTCAACAGTGAGACCACATGGCCCCAGGCTCCCTGGAACTCTGCTGAACCTTACAAAGGAGACTACATTCTTGGTTGGCTTATGTAACACACTAACTCTAAAAATGATGTCCCACCCCAACTACCAATGCCTTCTTGAAACTTTCAAACCACAACTGGTTTCTCTTATAGAAAGAAAGTATATGGACTGTGCATCCATGTTATCTCAGCGGTAAATGTTTTTGGTGGCTTTTTTTTCTAAAAAGTATACACATACAATGTATCTAATACTTTTACTTTGTAGTTTGCAGCAAATTAATTAGAAAATAAACAATGCCATTTAGTATTTGCTGCATTTCCACTCAATTTGATTTTTAAATCACACACAAAGCCCAGCATTGTTATAAATGGTCTTTCTATCTCCCTTTGACAAACTACCTCATTAACTGGTGGAGCTGACAGTTCAGCAAACCCACCCCCGCAGGGCACAATTCTCTGATTTTTAAAGCTGTTTGTTTGTTTTTTACCAACCAGGGAGTTTCTACCCTCAATAATCCTTCATTTCTGTTTGCTTTCAAGCTCTGCAGATTGTCAGCATCTTGCCTGTCTGGTGGGTATCATGCCTGGGAATTTTTTTTTTTTAAGCTGCTTATAATAGGCAAAAGAAAAAAAAATCAATGTGTTGGGAAAATCCCATTGGGTTGGTGGAAAATTGAGCAATCACTGGGTCTATGTTCACATATGTGACTGATTAAGGCTATTCCTGGAAGCAGAGAATTTCCTTTGTTTCAGGCTTTTAGAAAAAAGATTAGCAGTGCTTTTTTTTCTTCATGCCTGATTTGAGTTTGGGCTCATCTGGGGCTCTTTCCTTCACCACCTGAGGCAAAGCAAACAGGAGCAGGGTAGAAGAGAGGAAGGAAGTGGGACTGGGTTAGGAGGTCTTGGATCTACCACCCATGAGATTCTCTGGGTATCAAGTTTCATCATCTGTGAAAGGACTCAAATGGACGAGGCTTTAAATCAACTTTCTTAAACTGCATTGTCTAGAAAACAAGTGTTTTACAAAAACATACTATGGAAAAAAATGCTGAAAATGGTATTTTAGAAGAAAAGAAAAGATTTTTAAATAATTATTTGCATAGTTGATATTGTTTTGCAATCATCTGCCTTTGATGAATAGGATGCCAGACAGGAGGTAGCATGACAGGTCTACCCACCAGCTACTTAAATGATAGATGCCCACTCAGTGGTGGAGTCTCAGTAATCTTTTCAAATCTCAACATTTATGCCCATATCTCTGATATCTCATTAATAAAATAACTTTAATTTTCTCCATTTTTTCCTGCATATTTATGTATATTGTTTCCAAATTCATGAATGTTTTTGTTCCATTGAAATGCTCTTGAAAATGACATTTTAGTAATTTCTTGTTACATTTCATTCACCAGAAGTTATTTTTGTATTAATTTTAGATTGAATTTTCACATAAGTGTCCACCAGATGCTTCTCAACATTTAATATTTATTTGATAAACATAATATTTACACATATGATTTTTAAAAGTTAAATAGTTCCTTTAGACCAGTGGTTCTCAAAGTGGGTCCCTGAGCTGGCAGCTTCAGCATTCCCTAGAAATTTATTAAAAATGCAAATTCTTCAAGCCCTACCCAAGAGACCTACTGAATCAGAAACTCTGGGATAAGCCCCGCTACCTGTGTTCTAACAAGCCCTCCAGAGGATTCTGATGCACCTAAGGTTTGAGTACCACCACTATCGCTATTGACATGAGATTGGAAAATTTCTTCTGTAAGGCTCAAGAATATTTTAGATTTCAAGCCATATAGTTTCTGTCACAACTGCTCAACTCTTCTGTTACAGCAACTACTTGTGGCATAAAAGCAGCCACAGACTATCCACAAATGAGTGGGTATGGCTGTATTCCAATAAAACATTATTTACAAAAACAGGCAGCCTGCTGAGTTTGACCTATAGGCCTTGGTTTGCTGACCCCTGCTTTAGACTAAAGAATAACAGCTCTCTACCTTTCCCTGCCCTTAAATTCCCCTGCCTAGGAGCAACTACTTGAAACTTTTTTGGCTTTTTTTCTGTTATTTTTATGCATATTTCTAGATAATATACATAAACTATTTTTTCACAATTTTATAAAATTTTTTTTATTATCTATTGGTTTCTACTACAAATATGATCTAGCTCTCTTAGGTTATCACCCACACATGCAAAACTCTCCTTCCTCTTTTGTCCCAACATAATTTTATCACAGTTTTAATAATGAAAAATCTCTTACACTATGTTTACATTATTATGACCAGATAAATATTGTTATGGCTGAGCCACATGATGTGCTACTTTAGCAGTTCCTTTCTTATAAAATTTTTTGTTTCCTGAAGTTAACTACTTTATTTATATAATTTGATTAGTTTTCTTTGTATCTTTGAATAATTCTTTTCTAACTCTGACAATTTTGTCAGACATGTCACATGATAAATGAATTTCACAACTGAAGACATTTCTTCTGCTCCAGGGCTCCCTGGCTTCTTTCCTAGCCTCACGCACAGATATCAAACTGGAATTTTCTATTATTGCTTCTCTCTTTTGTTGGAACCTGTTTCCTGGATCTCATGTCTTCATCTCTTGGTTTTTTCCGTTATTTGGGTGGCTTTTCTTCTAAGAGTTTTCTGAAAAAATAGTACATGGGAGAAAAATTTTGAGACTTTGCATGTATTAAAATATTTGTATGCTATACCTCACACTTGTTTAATAGTTTAGCTAGGTATAAAATTATAGATTAGAAATTTTCTTAATCAGCATTTTTAAGTGCGTTGTATCATTTTTCCAAGCTTTTCACTTTGCTTTGGAAAAGTCTAATATTATTCTGAATTCCGATCCTTTATAATTTATCCCCTACGTGTCTTTTTTTGTTTTGTGCTATGCACTTGGCAGAAGTGTTCAATCTGCTACTCATGTCCTATTAGGGAAGATTTAATTTGCATTTTCTTTGATAAAATCTTTCTTAACTTCTATTTTGTTCTCTCTCTTTGGAAATCTTATTTAAATGGTAGATCTTTTGAATTGATTCTCTAATTTTATTATATTTTCTCTCCATTTCCACTTGATCCATTTGTTCTATTTTCTGGAAGATATCCTCACCTTTAGCTGCCAATTACTCTGTTGAGTTTTGTATTTATGTTAACATATTTTTAACACCTAAGAGTTTTTCTTCTTTATTTATACATTCTGGTTACTGTCATGACTGCCATGTCTTTTCTGATATCTTTTATTATATTAAGAATAGTTCTTTTTAATGTTTTATTCAGCTTATATTGTTTCTCTTTGCTTTTTCTCTGTTGTTTTATTTCCTTTCACATTAGATGTATTTCTCAATTATATTGTCTGCCAAATTCTCTAGCCATGTCCACTCATATTTAAAAGAGAAAGCTATTGCAAGCTCCAGTTTTGTGGGTGAGCCTTGTCAAATGAGTTTCATGATAAAGTGATCTAACTGGAATATTTCATTGTGGAACTCCCCAAGTGTCAGATTTATAGGCCTTTTATTTGGGACTTTTTGATAACTCCATTGAGAAATGCTCTAAGTGTTTACCCAGGGTGGGGAAAAAAGAAAAAGCCTTACTGAAAGACTCTGGTAGTTGAATGGAGGAATGAGGCTGGGGCTGCTGGTGAACTTATTATTAAATATGTAGCCTTCCATGTTTTCCTCTTGTTTTCTTCCTCCCCACTCCATATGCATGTCTGGTGTCAAGAACTCAGCATCTCCTCTGGTTCAGTTTCTTCAGTAAGTAGATTTACCTTTCTTACCAGGGTTGGGTTATAGTAATCACCAGGATACAATAAGTAAAGGAGTGGATTTAATTGCTCCTATTCAGAACATCAACCAGTTTTCCTATCTCAATCAGCAGTTCCTCCTTTCAGGATATCTGGTAACTCTACTTGGGGAATGGCCAAGATCCTACTGCTCATATCTCCTTGCTTCTCCTTTTCATCTTCTTCTTTAGACACTTAGTCTGCTTTTTGTACTTTGTTAATTTATTTATCACAGCACATCTACTTTCCATTTTCGAAAACAGTTGCTGCTCTTGTCTGTGATTACTGTCGCTTGGGTTCTTGTTATCGTTGATGATTTATACTTTTTACCTCCCCTGTCATTTTAGTGAAGATTTGTGAACAAGAAAAAATGCATGTCTTTATTATATTTCACTGGAAGTTCCTTAAATTAAAAAAAAAAGTGACCTGTAGTCAAATAAATTTGGGAAACCTAGATTGGATGATTCCTTGCCCTTTTCAGTTCTAAATTCATTCTATGAAAAGAGAGTTGAAGAATTAATCTATGTGAACTATGTGTCCATGACATTAAAAAAAAAAAAAGAGGAGTCTAACTATGAGCAAAAGTTTCACTGAAGACCCCAACTGACATAAGACTAAATCAATCAATGTCTAAATTGCTATTCCCACGTGGCAAAAGAAAGACAGTGATGGCCCCAACCTGAAACTGAACAAAAGAAAGTGAGATTTGGCCTGCCATCATGGACATGGAGGGGGCTATGTCAAATAACTTCTACAAGTAAATAAATAAAGGTGGGATTTCAATTGCCTTAGCCATACATCTGCAAACACATTGGATAATTAGAAATACTATTTAATGCACTAATGACTTGAGACATGCCTTCTTGAAGACTCCAACTTGGAGAAAGGATTCTTATTAAAGTCTTCCCTGAGATATTGGAGCCAAACACTTTAATGGCCAAGAAGTGTTCATTTTATACTGTGCTGCCTTCAAGTGTAATCCAAGTGACAAAATAGACAAGACTTTTGGAGAAAAAGCTGTATCCATTTCCTCCTACTACAATTTAGCGGCACCATGGCTGATGTGGCTAACATAAAAAACAGGAATAAGTGAAAAAGATAGATTTTTAAAATGTCTTTTGAGAGAGTATAGAAAATTCTCCAGTATTTCTGTGGCTGATTTAGACCTTGGTATGGAAAAATCTTTGCTTCGACAGACACTACATATGTATTGCCTCTTTTTCCAATGTATTTTAACTCAAATTTCCCTATTTATTTAAGGCATTGGTTCCAGGTAATGCCACTTAAAATTTTTCAAATGCATTCAGCCAAATACCTGTATTCAGCAAAAATGCCAGACTCAGCACAAATCCTGACAGTTGCTTTTGCTGCCGTTCTTGATAGAAAAGAAACATGGATGTAAAGAAGGCAGTTATGCATGCCTGGTGGTTTTTGCAGCCTTTCTTATATTCAGCATCTTCATCATAAATATTGCTGATAAATTACATTCATCTTAAAGAGGAACCTCCATGGAAAAACTTGAATTTGGCCAACAAGAGATATTCCTTATCTCCTTTTAATTTAATTTGAGAATGAAGGAAATAGAAGAGAGTTGTTTAGAGTCCCTCAGACCACCAAGTGAGCAGAAAATGAAATCTAAATAGCTTTCTCTGCATCAGGAGGGGGTCATTTGATATATTAAAGATTTTTAAAAAGCATATACAGAATGTCCCTGTGTTCCTTTTTAGGCCATTTTTATAAGATTCCATCTGTTAAACACAAAGTGAAAATATGACTTTCAGAAAAATAACAGGTGGAAGCACAGACATACTAGAATTTATAAAACTCTAAGATTTTAGTTACATAAATTATGAGAACAAGAATGTAAATATGAGTTTTTAGGGAGTCAACACTCAACCCAAAGTTGTTACATATGCTAGCATTGCACACACATCTGAAGGGTTAGTTTTTACCTAAGGTATTTTTACATAAATTCCCAAACATAACCTATAGAATATGTATTGAACTAAATGTCTGCTGGTATCACTGTTTTTGAGAAAAGTGGCAGCAGCCAATTCTTTGTACAAGACTTTCCATGCTATATATCACAGAATCCTGTCAAGCCAAGCAGAAGACTAAAATAGGGTTTGGTTCTCAAGGGAAATTCAGCCATCTACAGGCTGGTTAGAAACCTGTGAGATAGCTTGGAAGTAGTCTTCCCAATGGGAGTCTTTACATTGATTGGTGATCCATCTATCTTATGTCTCAGAGTCTTGCTATTAATTGATTTTGAATGCCCAACATACTAAGCAAGACAGAGAAAAGACTAGCATAGAAATGGAAAGAGATATAGAGAAGTAAGTTGGCAGAAGTCATGAGGCTAGAGAAATCATGTGTACACAAGAGACACGAGACAGAGAGAACAGAGAACCAAGGTATTGGTAAAAACAGAGAAAAAATGAGTCACAACAGCTACAATGGTGCTAAGTTTGGTTTTCCTGTCAAGAACAGCATTCTGGATTTTGTAAGACCTATGGTTTTCAACTGTTCAAACTGGTTTATGTTTTTTCTTTTTCGTCTCTTCCTTAGAACAAACTTCCAAATTACATCTCTAGGCTTTAGACCCCATAAGAACCTTACTAACCCAGCATTTAACTCTGCACTTTTGGGAAGGAAAAAGTACTCAATCTTCAGCTGACTGTGATTATGGACCACTGGTGGAACATCAACTTGTATACTGAGATTACAACTGACATAATGCTATCAAGTGAGATTTGTAAGTTTCCATTTATGAATGACACTGTACTAGAAAAGAGCAAAAGAGACATTTGAGGTTCCTGTACCCTTACAGTTTATAATTTAATAAGGAGAGTATAAAGACAGACATAGTATACCTTGTTAGAGTCAAACTCATTGTGTATGTATATCCATTTTACTTGAAAGTGGATTTATGGAATGTTTATTCATTTTATAAAAGGAAAATTCATATAATTGAAGTCATAATAGGGTCATCAAAGTAGTGAATTTAAATACTACTTAATATTAATTTAGTGTTTAAATATCACAACATGCATATAACTTTGGGGGGTATATCTATTCTAAAAAGTGAGGTCTAACTATAAATATATTTTTAACAGATTTGCTCACTTGAATTTACAAAGTAGAGACCAAAAAAAGAGCAAGAATTTTCAAGGTACATTTGGGTTATTTCTGTTTGTCGAATATACAAGATGGTCACATGGTTTCCATGTTAATAAGGAATTGGGACCGTCAGAGCTGCCACAGAATGTCAGGGCACTGTGTACGTGGGCTACCCATGCCCACTCCATGTCTACTCAGGTTCCGACACCAACGCTAGTCTTTCCACCTATATATGAACCAAGTTAAGGGCATCCTAGGAGCTTCTTGTGATGGCAGTCAGGATCCTGGATTACTCTTGTTGTCCAATATCCAGTGAGCTGTGGGGATACGTTCTCATCAGTTTTTCAGTTGAGACAGGATCCCTGTCACTTGGCCCCCATCACCTTCTGGCTGAGGTCAAGATACTCTACCTAGCTCTTTCCAGCCGCCTTCTTCCCAGTGGCTGGACTGTATCCTCATGCTCCAGGTGCTGTGTATTTATGTCAATCTAGACAGGTAATCTGGAACTATTACCACATAGCCTTGACCTACCACCTCTGTCTGCAGTCATTTTAGCTTGGTCTATGCTCCATCCAGCATACTCGGCCCTCTCGGAGAGGGATCAGTATCCATTTTGCACACTGAACATCATACAGTTAGCTCCCTTGAGAACAAAACCTATGGCCAGGCAAGTTACCATAGCTCAGGTCTTCTCCTATCTCATGTTCTTTTCATTCCCCATTAACTTTACCTCCCAAGGGCAAAAGAAATATCACAGCTGTATTCAGTAGAAGAGAGCTTTCCAACTGGTATTCAAAAAATGTGTTAGAAGTATGCCTGCAACTCTGATGTCCTCAGTCTCTAGTGGCTGAACAGAGTCTGAGGGTGAGGAAGGTGGAACAAAGTCCTTGAGTTAATGTGCTCATCCATCAGCAGATTCTTTGATTGCCACCATGAGTCATGAAAATATTATTAATTTCTGTGTGTAGCATGTGAAAAGAGTTGGGAAGCACTACTTAAGAATTATGATACTGCATAGGGAAGGCAAGACCAAATAAACAAATATATTGTTTTTTTCAGGTATGGAAGAAATGCCTAATTTCTGTATTTTCTTTAAACAAGATATGATTAGACTCTAAATCCTTATATAGCCATATAGTGGGGAATTCAATGTATTATTATTATTAGAGTTTTCTCTCCCTCCCAGGGTTATGCAAAGACCCAGTGTCTCACATAGTGCAAGACATTGGTGTGGGCTTTCAGAAAAGGACAAGTACAAATGCTGTAGAGATGTGAAGACATTGGAACTCATCAACATTGCTGGTGAGAATGTAAAAGGTGGCAGCCACTTTGGAAAACAGTTTGACAGTTCCTCAAAAAGTTAAACATGGAGCTAGCACATAACCCAGCAATTCCAATCCTCGGTATATACTCAAGTGAACTGAAAATATCTGTTCATGCAATACCTTATACATGAATGTTCATAGCAGCGTCATTTATAATACCCAAAGAGTGGAAACAATCCAAGTTTCCATCAATTTATGAATGGATAAACAACATGTGGTTCCTACCCATACAATATTATTGACCGTAAAAAGGGAATGAAGCAGTGATATGCTATAACATGGATGAAACTTGAAAACATTATACTACATTAAAGAAATCAGGCATAAAAGGCCACATAGTATATAATTCTATTTATATAAAAAGTCAAAAATAGGCAAATCCTCAGACAGAAAGTAGATTAGTAATTGCCAGGAACTGGGGGGAGAGAGGAATAGGGAGTGCTGCTTATGGGTATGGGGGGTTTCTTTTTAGTGTCATGAAAATATTCTGGAATTAGATAGTGACAATGGTAGAACAACTGTAAATATACTAAGAACCACTGACTTGTACATCTTAAAAGGATGAATGTTATTTGAATTATTTCTTGATGAATAAAAAAGGGACATAGGTACATACATAATTACACCAACCTACCCCCTGACCCCTGGATGTGGGCTCTCAGGGCTCAGACCACACAGACTCTGCTGATACATGCCCAGAGTGTGAGGTCATTTTGTCCTGTGTGTCTGGCTGTCTTGGCCTCTGTTCTCTGGGCACCAGGTCTAGCCTCCCCACTGGCACATGAAGTTACTTTCCCAGGAAGGGCTCTCATCTCCAGGGGGCTCTGCCAGGGGTAGGTCCGGGTCCTCACCACACACAGGCCTCATGGACATCCGTCCTCCGCCCATCTTCAGGAAATCTTTCTTTTTTCCTTCCTGCACCTATTACACATTTTATTGAATTCTTCAATTCAATATTTTTAATGTTCTTTCATCACTTTTATTCTCTCTGGAAGATATTTTTGTTATAAACTTGCATCCATTACTTAAAATATTTCCAATATTTTGAAGAAAAAAAAAGAAGTGACCAAGATATTGATACACACAAAACTAGCCCTGCAAAGAGGTATCACAAGAATATGTAGTAAGAAAAGTGGGAAGGCAAAAACATGGAAGAGAATAATGAGAATTTTACATTTTTGAGCCAGTGGAGACCATGAAGAAAGTCTGGAGAGGCAGCAGTATTTCTGATTTATAGTCCTACTTTAACATAAAAAGGACATAGAGTTAGGCCTCTGTGGAACTATGGAATGGCCCCTACAAGTGTCCATGTCCCAATTCCTGAAGCCTGGGAATGTTACCTTATATGACAAAGGGACTCTGTGATGTGATTAAAATTAAAAATCTCGAGATGAGAAGACTATCCTGATTATCCAGGTAGCCCAATATAAGCACAAGTCCTTATGGGAGGGAGGCCAAGGGAGATTTGATCACAGAAGGTGATGAGGTAGAAGCAGGATTTGGGGTGCTGTGCTTGGAAGGTGGAGGAAGAGGCCAAAGCCCAGGACTATCGTCAGCCATTAGAACCTGAAAAGGGCAAGGATACAGACTCTCCTTGCAGAGCCTTCAGAAGGAACTAAACCTGGTGACACTTGGACTTTAGCTCAGTGAAACTGATTTCAGACTTTCGACCTCCAGAGGTATGAGAGCATAAGAATGTGTTGTTTAAGCATGTGGCAGTTTGTTACAGTGGCAATAGGAAACCAATATATCAGCCTACTCTGAGCCCTAAAGGACCTAATCGAGAACTTGAGACACAAACACTGACAGATTACTTATCCTAAAGTCAACAGCCAGTTTTGCCTCACTGGAATTTTTTTTGTATCTTTTTGGGTGAGAGACAGCCTAATGTGTGATGTTAGTCAGTGGGGAAAAAAAACTTGAAGATGCTCACTACTGGCTACTAAAATCTCCTACAATGCTGAAGCAGAGATGAGACAAATGTCAGTGCTACAGGAGACGTGGGCTCTAGAAGCAGCCGGGGGTCAAAGTAATGTCAGGAGATGCAAGAGTGTGGTAATTTTGTCAGGAATACACAACCATTCCTGAACAAGTGTTCAAAAATGTTCACGTGACTATTTTGCTTCTCTGCCATGCCATGTGGAAATTATGCAAGGTCATTTATTGATCTGTACCCTCAAAGATATCCTGAACATTGCCAGAGCCCAGGCATAATATATGACAGAACTATTTCACCTGAAATGGATACGATGGAGACAGTTGAACAGTTAAAGGCAAGAGTGGGAGGATTTGTGCATCCATGTGTGAGTTTGTAGAGATAGTATGAAACAAAAATAGCAAACTTCAGTGTGTTTTTTAAATTTTTTTTTACTTTTTGTAATTCAGAATTTCCTTTACTGTCTTAATTACTACCTGTGATTCTCAAGGGACTTGGGAGTCAAAGAAAGAGAAGGTGGTAACCTCTTCCTCCCAAATAAAGATGTGTCGGAATTACCTCCTCTTATTCTTTTGGGGGGAAGGGGAGGAAATAGCAGCTAGAAGAAAAATAAAAGGTCTGACCCCATTGGAATAGTAAAGTTTGGTCCCACATATTAGGAAATGACTTATTTTCATTTTAAGTCATCCTAATGCTTTTTCTCTTTGAAGTTGGCAGTTTTGCTACAGGGCCTCTAATCCCACCATGGGAATTCCCTCTCTCTACCTTTTCTTTTGACAGAAAGATCCCTAAAAGATAATCGGGAGATCAAAAAGGACAAATTTCCAAATGCTTTGCTTACCTTACCTGAACGGAGCCAGGTGTGCAACATGGATAAAACATAAAACCAATATAATAAGTCAACCAGAAGGGACTTGTAAGTGGCCCTTTTCCTTTTAGGTAGCCAGAGCAAGTGGCTCAACAACTTTTTCAGATTATGTTGCTATGACTCAAGACACTTTGGTAACGCTGTTTTGGGAGAAGACATCGCTAGAGGAAATGTGGCAGAGACACTGCCGCATTCTCGCCAAATCCCATTTCCTTTTCCTTCCAGTCATACAGGCAAACAGTATTTCCCAACTCTCCCTGCAGCTAGCTGGGGGCATAAGGCAGAGTTCTGGCCAGTGGACTGTGGGTGGCTGTGATGTAAACCACTGTCAGGCCTGGGTTCCCAAGTCTCCTTTGGAATCCTTCAGGCTCTCTCTTTCCCTCTACTGCCGACTGGATACAGGGGATCCAGCACAGAACTCCAAGAACCTAGAATGTATCAGAGCTACCACAGGGAGGGTACCTGGGTTCCTGAATGGCTGTGTGGAGTACGGATTCTTAGTGACCGGCACTGGATTGTGACATTAGTGAGATATAAATTTGTATTGTGCTGAGCCTCTGAAATTTTCAGGTGTGTGTTATAACTAGACTAATAAAGTCATTGATTATATTAAAATAATCCCTTGAGTTTATATTTGCACTTCAATTTATTCCCAAATTTTCCCTGCCCCTGTTAACTAGATTTTTTTTTGAATTTATTTTCAAAGCAAACCTAACCTAAGGATGAAGAGATGCCACCTTCCCAAATAAACTAATGCTTTCTGCAAAGGTACTTAATAAAAAAAAGAGGAATTCCAAAAACAATTTGATCATTCGTAGCAACACTGAAATAAGTCTATGGCTTCCCCAAAAGGATCATCTTTGAAACCAACAACACTCATTTGAATACATGGGAGAGTTTATAATTGATTATAACAGAATTCAAGCCATGGAATTACTGAAAAATAAAATTTTAAAATAATTGTGATTTTAATAATTGCAACATTCTGATAATTGAAGCATGGTTTTTTTTTTCTTTTTTGGTATGACTTAAGGTGATGGTGTGATCTCTCAGATGAAATTATGGTAGCCAGTTCTCCAGAATAAAGATAGGAAAAGGAAAGTTTGTAAGGAAATACAGAAATATTATCTTGACAGTTTGGCTGGTAAGTAATGAGCTATGATTTTTTTTAGTTGTTTATGTGTTTAGGCAGGAAATTATGTTTTAAATATTTTAACTTCAGTTGTATAAATATCATATTATGGGGTAAAATGCTATTTATTAACTGTTGCATTCTTTCAAAGTCAAGATAACCACATTTTGCAAAAGCTATTAATTCAAAATGTGTCAAATTACAGACATTCTGGATAAACAACAGTCTTGCTCCATCAGTTCTGGTGTGTTTGATAAAAATTGATAGGCACATTGCTTTGTGAATTCACACCTTAAAAATAATAGAGGTGAATCTTTTTCAAGAAAACATGTCATAATGATAAAGCTACTATTAGAGGCAAAGGGTGAAGTCCCCACTGAGTCTCAGTTTCCTGATTTTAAAAATGGGAACAATAATAATACTTAGCTCACAAGTTTGAGACGAAGAACAAATGAGTTAATATATGTACTTAGAACTGTGCCTGGCACTTAGGAGGCACTAATTATTCTTAATATTGCTGAGTCCATGAAAATGCCTGATAACTTTGAGCATATTTGATTAAGCCAGTTCATGTTCACATGTAGCTGGAAATAGAACACTTTTCCTCCATATTTATTTTAACAAATACCCTATTGTCTCCTATAATATTATTTACCCATCCATTTATATCAGATGTATATTTAAAAATCGTATTTCTTGACTTAAAAATCAATTTAGAAAATTTCTTAAGAAAATGACAAATGTATGAAAATGGTCATTATTTCCCCTGACTGAGGTTTTACAAGCACCTGCTACAATCTCTAACCTGACCTGGCTCCAGCATTTCAGCCATCCAGCTAGCCGGAGTTTAACTGAAAGGTCTGCCACATTTCTAACTATTGTGTCACTCAAGCAATCTGCAAGAGACAGCACCTCTTTTAGCCTTGTTCTAGATAAGACTCAGTCTGTTTCTGTATTGCTTAAACTCCATTTTCAGGAGGGAAAAAAAATTCAGCCTGAAAATTCCTCTGGGCCAAAACACAGCCTTGGGCATCTTATGCTAAGAAAGACTCAAAAATACTGGCTGAGGAATTTTTTGAATTTGTCATAGGGATGAGAGTATCTCCATTTAGACTCTGCATGTTCTTTTTATAACTGTTTAGTTCTCCCTTTGTAGACAAGCACTTTAAAAATTAAAATAAAAAATTAAATGAAAACTCCAAATGCTTTTTTTTTTTTGCAATTGGTGCAAGAATTTGTGTGATTAGAGTCACTTAAAATGAAGGGAAATTAATAGCGAGAAAGCTCTCAGTAGTGATGTGAATGAATGGTCATATTTCCATGACATTTTATTGCAGCCACTCAAACAGATGGGATTCCAGGGCTAACTGGCCTCTGTTGAGATGAATGAGATTCCACAACTATTAGCACATTGGCACAGAAATGGTCTGGATTCGGTTGCAGAGGCATTCTTACAGAAACAAAGAAGATCACAAAGCTACCCTGTCCCCAGTGTCCATCAATGCAGACCCATTTGTTATCACATCCCATTCATTCTTGCTAAAGCTACATTCAATATCAGATGACACTCTTCAGGCGCTGCATGGAAATCCTCAGGATTTGATTATCTATTAACTACTGTTGATGCTGATGTGGCTGGTTTGGCTATGGAAGACTAAACAGCACTCTCACAAGTGGTGATACAAGTCAAAAAAGTGCCAGGCAAAAATTAAACACACAGAGAAAAAGGGAACTCACCAATAAGCAAATGGACTAAGGCCTCCTGTGTTGGCAAAGGTCACCTAAGACATTGAAATTCAATGAAGGGGGTTGTAAGTTAAGGAAAACAGGCAAGCACCAGGGAACCTATCATGTAAAAAGGCTGGGGAGGGACCAATGCCCCTTTTCCTATAGAAAGGAGCCAGCATGGGGTATGCTTTGCAGATGGGCTGGGGTAGCAGCCAGGCTGCAGAGCACATCTGGCACACAGGTGTACGGTCTTGTATTCCTAAGCCAGCTATCAATAGTCATGTGGAAAGAGTCTTTCTACTGCTGTTTTGGGTGGAAAGCAAGAGGAATTATAGCTGAGAGATCATAATGTTTTTTTTTTTTTTTTAAAGAAAAATGTGTGGGCCCCAGCCAAAACATTCTTCCTCCAGCAGATTATATTTTTAATCCACCTACTTAATTAACTAGCTCCTCAGTGGATCAAATGATATTAGTGAGTTAGAGTAATATTGCCACTGGAGCAGCCATTTAATTCTAGCAACTCTAAAGCAAATTATTTCATAAATGGATAGTTTATTCAATTCAGTTCAGTTCCAATTCAATTCTGAGCCCCTTCTATGACCAAAGCACTGAGATAGACCCGTGGGGTGGAGGGGTGGGAACAGAGCAAGGGAGGAACAATCCCTGCCCACAATCTAACAAGGGAATGGTGACTGCTGCACAAATTATAGCAATGCAGTGCAAATAAAATGTGTTCTGGGGTGGGGGGTGGGAGGCTAGAACTAGTCAAAGGAGGAGGGATCACTTTCACAGCAGGAAAGCAGAAAAGATAGAACAAAGAGCATGGACGATAAATATTGAAAGACACAAAAAAAGGAATTCAGCAAATAGGAAGAAGACAGATATATTTGGGGAGCAGCAATAGTCCAGTTCAGATGGAATATAAGATGTACAGAAATAAAGTGAGATAAATCTAACCTAGAGGATGGCAATGAGAATAAATAACATGGAGATGGATGTGAGAATAACATAATTTAACAAGTGATTGAATGAACTGGGCACATTTCTTGAATGACTGCTATATGTCAGTCCTGCACTGGATATTGAGATATAAAAATAAAAGGCATGCTCATGTCACTTCTCACTCCCTCCCAAGTAGCTCATGGCTTAGTGGGGAAAAGACAACCTTTTAGGGTTTGCTCCATGCTCCAATGGAAGTAGATGCCCAGTATTATGAAAGCACAGAGGGTGAGTACCTAATCCAACAAAGGACTGGTAGGGGAAAGATGACAACTGAACCGGGCAAGGGTCTGTGTAGACACAGAACAGAAAATGTAAGGTATCAACCTGGTAGTAGTAAGAGATGAGAATGGTAAGGAAGGATCTGGATGCAAGACCCAAAACACATTGTTTTGAAGACTGGACTGTTCTCCTGCATGTACCTACCAGTGAGCTAGCAGCGACTGTGAAGTAGGGGAGTGACATTATAAGACTGGCATATTACAAAGGCCACGTGGGCAGCTGTGTAGAGAATGGATTGGTGCAAAGCTTGGAGGCTGGACAGCTGGTAGGAAACTACTGCAATGGTCCTGCTGAGAAGGTCCAAGACTTTGGTCTCAGCCATGATGAATCCAAAGGATATTAATGAGAGTAGCACAGATGGAACAAGACATAGATTGGGCACACGGAATCAAAGAGGAGTCAAGAATGAAGGCTGACTCCAGAATTCGGGTTTAAGAAACTAATCGAGTGATGGTATCCTTCCTCAAGCTAGGAAATACAGAAGGAGCAAGAGGTTTCAGAGAAGGATGAATCCAGTTTTAGATGAGTTAATCAAAGTGCCTGTGGAGAATACTAGCAGAGATGTTCATCAGCACCAGCTAATGTTAAAACAAGTCAAACTTTATAGAGAAAGAAAAAAAAAAACAGCCAAGGTATCTTTAACTGTATACCTCAACATAGCTGGCTCCTTAAAAATCAGCATAATCATGGAAAAGAGTAATTTAGAATGAACATAATAAAAACAAAAAGCATACAAAGATAAAGTTCAAATGCAAAGGGCTTTAATGTAGTGTGAATTATCTGCATTCTTTTATGCATCTCTTTAGAGACAATATTCTTTAGAAGGCTCAGTAAATATCAACACAATCTGAGCTCTAATCTGCCTGGCTCTTATTGAGTGGTTGCTAAGTACAATGCACAATATTGGGGAAAGTGAGGAATATCAAAATAGAGAAGGATTTGTCTCTAACAAGGACTTTCCTTGCTGTGGTTAATACGGCATTGATGCAAATGGCCATAATATACAATGGCACCTGCTTGGAGATGATGACTGGACAAAGTGCTATGGGATTTTGGAGCAAGGCAGGTAGGAGAAAAAGTCACAGTGAACAGTGGGAAATTATACTGAGCTGGTCTTTATTCAAATTTTGATATTTTTTTACTGTGGACTTTTTGCATTAATTTTGATTTTTAAAAACATTGCATTAAAATATTATCTTGATTGCTGAATATTTTGGTACCTCCTTCTATTTTATATCTGAGATGGGTGCCTCACTTGCCTCATCCCAGTCCTGGCTCAGAAAAAGTTATCCATAATTCAGATGAGGCAGACACACAACCAGGGGCCAACAATGCAAAATCATGAGTTTTCCCCTAAATTACTCTAATATCAGAACTACTCTATATCCCGCTTGTGGGTATAGCTACTTCCTCACAATAATTTAATCAATGGCTATGATTTGAGCTTTTCTTTTAGATAAATCTTCTATAATGAAGTACCAGAAGGAAGATGATAGAAAGAACTGATATTATTAATTAGCTCAGATTTTACATTTTGCTTTTAATTTTCAATCCAATGTAAGTATGTACTTTTATTCCCATTGAGATTATTTCTTTTCTCCATCCCCTAACAGGTCTATGTATTTCAGAATCCAACAAAAATATCTTGAGCAAAAAAAAAAACTGGAGCTTGCTGACTCCTCTACCAGAGTCTAAGCTCTCTGGGGACAGGAATCCTTCCCAGTACACGTCGCTACATCCTCAGTGTTGAGGTGCACACTCGTACAAGCGCTGTCTTGCAAGAAGATTGGCCTGTCTCTTTTGACCAGTCTTGGCTACTGAATCACAAACATACTCATAATTTCATCCAACTGGTAGCAGTAGACATCCACCATCAGTGATTGACCAGGTTTCATGAAGCTGTAGTACATAATACCAGCACTGGACCACCAGAACCCACACCATTAGCTTTTTATTTGATGAATATTCGGTTGTTGGACTATGTTACGGCACTTTATCTTTATCCAACCATCCTGCTGAATGCTTGTAATTGTCAAAAAGAATCCATTTTCCATCACATGTAATAATATGGAGTAGAAATGGTTCACCTTTATGTCAATACGGCAAAGAAAAGCAAGCTTCCAGATGATTTCTCTTCTGACATTCACTTAATTCATGCAGAATTCATGTATCCAGCTTCTTTACCTTGCCCATTTGTTTCAAATGGTCCAATATTGTTGGAATGGTAACATCAAACCTTGCTGCTAATTCACGCATAGATTGCGATGGATTCACTTCCACTACAGCTTTCAACTCATCATTATCCAGCTTGGTCTCAGGTCTCTCACATGGCTCCTTTTTAAGATTAAAATCACCAGAATGGAACTTCTTGAACCATAGATGTACTGTGCGTTCATTGGCCACATCCTTCCCAAATAGTTCGTTGATATTTCCAGCTGTCTGCGTGGCATTGGCTCCATGATGGAACTCATATTTGAAAATAACATGAATTTTTGACTTATCTAGGGTTTCACAAAAATTGCTCTAAAAAAAAAATTTGAAAGATAATCACAAGCCAAAATGTGCGTTTGAAAGACTGAGGACATACCTTCACAAAAATAAAACAAGAATGTCAAAAATAAGAATGTGTCAAAATGAAATGTCAGAGATATCAACTGTCAGAAGGAAATCGGACATTTCATGGCCGGGTGCGGTGGCTCACGCCAGTAATCCTAGCTCTCTGGGAGGCCGAGGCAGGAGGATTGCTTGAGCCCAGGAGTTTGAGGTTGCTGTGAGCTAGGATGACGCCACGGCACTCACTCTAGCCCAGGCAAAAGAGTGAGACTCTGTCTCAAAAAAAAAAGGGAAGGAAATCACATTTCATACTTAATAACCTAATATGTAATACATTTGCCTGCTGAAAACAGGGGTTAACAACTGCAGCAGCAAACTATTTATCAAGACAAATCAGAAAAAATTCACATTCTTTAATTATAGCTATATATTCTTATTACTGTTTTATAGTGGCCCAAAGCCCACAGATATTCAAAGCAAAACTTTCCAACCCTAACTTCATTGCATTGTCAGCTTCTTATCAGTCCTTAGAAACAGAAGTACAAATGGACTTGCGTCAGGGTACGTTACACCAATAACTCAATAAAGAAATTACCTCTGTGTGTTGTTAGTAAGGAACGAAATTCTGAACCACATTTTGGCAGACAGATAGTTTATTAGTGATATTTTGATGACTAAGCTGATACGGAAATTACTTTAGAATCTGGGAATGACATGCACAAAACAAAACATTTCTCTGTTTGAGCCTCTGTGTATGTCTAACTGTTATACACTTGTTTCCCAATGAAGGATCAGAACTCAGGACACCTCTCCTCTGCTGAACACACACACACACACACACACACACACACACACACACACACACACCCCTCACTTGTCTCTATTAGTTGGTTGGTTTGGATTATGAATGTTGGACCAGTAATGAAGAATTCCGTGAAAGTCGTAATGAATGCCACTTATCTATAGATTCAAAATTCTTTTGTACTTTTCCCCTGAGGAATTTCACTCCTCCTCTCACCTCAAACAATTTGTCATGGTTCTATGTGAAATAATGTGTAGAGAAAGTTCCTATCTATCACTACAACCCACATATTTTTAGAAACTTTAGATTTTCTTGGGAAGCATCATCTGGCTATTGGCCCCACCTGACCCTCTTTAGTTTATGAATTCTGATGAGCACATAGGTCAAAGAATTACTGCTCTTAGTAGCATTTTAAGTGATTTTAATATACTTCCATAGAAGGTCAGCCACCAGGACTCACGTTTGTAGACTTAAAAATATAGGAGCTGTATAGAGTCTTTTAAAATATTAAGTAGTTTTAATGTACTAGGCCAGCTGGTATTACTGTGTATGTATGCATATATGTGTACATAAATATTACAATAAAATATACATTTTATATACATATACTGTGTGTATATATATACATACATGTACATACATACAGAATTTCACAGAATAACATTTCCTAAGTGTAGTGTTTAATCATATCTAATAAACTGTAGTTTACTTCTTCTCACTTTTAGGTAGATATAAATAAAAGAAAAAGACAGTCAATTATAATTTTCCCTTCAATTATTTTTTCCCTTACAACAAAGTGAAACTTCTTTAGACCAGAGAAGTACCAATTACTAATCTACTTTATAACAACATTTTGCACTGACTTAAAAATATGTTAACTATGTTTACTGTGGAAAAGGGTAATATCTTTAGCTAAGTTTTGCTAAAATAAAAAGACAAGTGAGTTAAAAGCACAGCAATTTGAAATCAGAGAAAAAAACCAACTCTGCCGACATCCACATGTCTAGAGAGTATTTAAACTATTTCACTTTATAAACTTCAACATGGGTATGATTTCTGGTGTTCTGGCTTATAGAATCACTTGGGAATGAATAATTCATAGGCTTTTTACCAAGCCTCAAGTGTAAATCAGTCAAATATAGCAACATGATATTCATGCTGAATTTTTAAGTACTTAAAACATTTAGATGGAAACTTTTTCTTTTCAAGAGAGAGGGAGGAAAAATGTCATTTTCCCTCTGCTCATGTTGCCCAGGCATACTTTCATTATGTACTTTTAAAAACCTATAAAAAGGGATTTAATTAAACAATAAACCAGTTAACGGTAGCAGAAGTAAAGAAAAGCAAAGCAACAAAAAACTTTCTCAGTGTTATGTTTTCTTTATTAACATACTGATGTGAAACTAAACAGAAAAAACAATCTAATAACAAACATTCCTTTGAGACGTGTTCAGGGAGCAAAAGGACATCCACTTATTGTTCCGCCCATCCGATTGGTCCATATATGGCAATAAAGGTACAATAGACGGAAACAGGAAACAGACTGGCACATCTGTAGTATCTTATTAGCAGCTAATGGATATCTGAGAAGAACACGCATATAATGCTGAATCGTCTGTACCAATCTCCTAAGCAATTACTCTTAATTAGTGGGTTCTGTTTATAGATTCAACTTAGTGTACCCTTATGTATCAAAGAGACGAAAGCAGCTGGAGAGGGAAGAAATGACACTCTTAAAGGAAAAGTATTACAAGATGTCGGAGGATTTCTTTTTGCTCAAGTGAAACTTAATTTCTTTTCCTGCCCAGGCATGAAGGGGCTTTCTCTTTCGTGAATGATTAAAGAAATGGTGAAAAAAAAAAAAATTTCAAGGCAGGCTAAGCGACAACGTATTCTTCTCATTTGCTTCAGGGAAATGCAAAGAAAGTCAGAGAAACCAAGTAGTCGGCAGGACAAAAGTACTTCCCTCACACAGTCACTCTAAACGTTTCCAGGAGGCTCCATCCTCCCTTCCTCCAACCAAATGCAGCGCTTTAATTCAGAGATGCGGCACCTGCATTGAGTGTCTGCCAAATTGAAAGCCAAGGGGCGAAATGGGCGGTGTGACCAGCTGTATCTCCATAAAAGAGAGAACACAAAATGGTTTTTCCAGGCCAATCTAGTCAGAAGGGATCTGAGTATATACATAGAGCCACTGAGCCAATTGCCCACTTCAGTAAATGGAAAAATATTGTGCAGATTGGTTCACCCCCGCCCAGTGCACACCACATATCTGCCTTATGAACACAAAAAACAAAGTCCTTTTGGATAGTTCAGCTCATATATTCCTTGTTTCCATGCAAACAGTTGTCTAGGTATTGTTCCTAAAGAGAGCCAACACTGTGGTCCTGCCTCATGTGTTTCTAAGACTATGAGAAGGCTGGATTCTTTAAGCATTTCTGATTACTTTCACAATATACTGTTACACTCCTTTGAAAGTCAAAAAAGTTCTTTCCTGGTCTCCTGGAATTCTGTTTAAAAAGATCGTTGTGAATGCATAGCCAATGCACTAATATCTTACCCGTGACTGTTTTCTCAAATGATTATGTGTAAGAAGGCTGGGCTGCATTTCTTAGGAGAACAAAGGAGAAAATACTCTTGTCCATAGCTTACCACAATTCAGGACAGAATAATCTCTTTTGAATCTGTCGCTCTGAATGTCCAGGAGTCTGTACATGATCCCCTCCCTACCTGAAGCATTTAGATTGCAAGAAACTAAGCATGACCGTTTTCACTAGCTTGAGTGGCCAAAGAAAAGGTAGAGTGATGCCCGCCAGACAGGGGACCCTCAGAGTTGGTGCTGGGCCTGCGCTCCCTTGGGAACCCCCTCTGCTTCCTGAAACCAGCTCCAGAGCATCACCCCACCTAGTAGATAATGGAAACGGCTCAGAGCAGTAACCTGTCCACAGTCACATTTTCTGGTAAAACTGTGGTTGGCATATGTGTTATTATTTACTCTGTTATTCTACAGGTTGTATATTGACATACATACATTACTGCAAAGGACTGCAGATGACAAACGAGACAAGAACCATTTAACTTTCTAGGTTAATTTTGATAATACTCAGTTATCAAACAGAAGAATTCTTCACAAATTTTAGAACTGATTCCTGTGGAAGATTAATTGTAATGCCACTATGTATGTTATCCGTAGACTAAGTCCTCCTCTTCCTTCCCCCACTCATCTTCCTTCTCTCACCAAAATGTATACAAATGGTAATTAATTTTTTTCCCTGCTCAAGGGTGTTATTTCTGGAAGAAGTTTAAAAAAAGGTGATGAGATGGCCATGTTGCTAGGTGGTTTCCAGTGCTTAGTGTATTGGAGTAAAACTAATTCTTTACTTATCTTGTGTCCTTCTACTGCTCAGAGGCTACAAAGACAGGCCAGACACAGAGAAGAATGTTTGAAGTGAGCTAAGAGGAGGGAGAGAAAATGGAAAAAGATAAGGGAAGAAGCCACTCGCAGCCTCTTTCAGAGGGCAGCTGTGCAAGGGTGGACATCTAAGCTGTGGCTTTAAAAGGGGAAGGAGAGTATTTGGCAACTGCTCACCATGTACGAGGCTCTGTGATGGGCATTTTTTCCCTACACAGGCAGTCCCTGCGTTACAGACGACCCGACTTACAGCGTGCCATACTAATGAATGGGTCCCCAAGGCTCCCGATAAGGATGATTTATACTTAAAATAAATTAATAATTTGGGAACTAGTTTCTTCCATGCATGTAACCAAACCCGTGTGGTGGACGTGGTTTGCTGGCATGGCTTCTTTACACTAGCATCTAGCCTCACAGATGGATAGAGAAGTAGCTGATAAAAACACAAGAGGAAGAATAAGATCCAGAGCCAAAAAAGTTTATGACGGAAGAATTAGCCGAAGGCTTTTATCTCACTGAAGCAGGATTTGCTAAGCTTGAGGAGCAAGATCTTAACATTGAGCTGTTTAAAAGGTTTACTGAGTAGTTAGTGAGAATATTAGCTGCTACAGGGCCATTTATGATGAAAAACAGAAAAAGGCTGTGCAAACAACCCTGGATAGCTTTTTCAAGGAGCTGACTTCAGTGGTAAGCTCCCCTCCTTCAGCAACAGAATCAAATCCTGATTCTCCGGCCCCCGCTCCATCCTCTCCAGCACCGTCTCCGCCATTTTCCAATTCATGTTAGCTACCTTCTTGCCTCAAAAATACCCTTTCCAGTAAATAAGACACTGATGCCGCATTAAATAAATATTAACCTTTAACATTCTTTTTTGAAATCTCTCTCATCTCCTATCTATACTTTTTGTATGAGTTTGTTTTTATGTTCTAATTGTTTGAAAAGAAAGCACAGTAGTTTCTGTAAGTTCTTATTACAGTACGGGGGTATTATTATAACAATATTACACTGTATTATTATGGTCACATATGAGCTGCCACTAGAATAGCACTATTATTATTACATATATGTGTTGTTCATCAGGGATCCGAGTTACATACAAATCGGACCTACGGATGTTCTCAGGAACATACCTCATCCATAATCTGAGGACTGACTGTACGATTTTGTTCAATCCTTTCAGTAACGCAGAGAGGCAATAAATTTTTATCCACCCTTTACACATGAGGAAACTGAGGCACAGAGAAATTAGATATGCTCAAGATCACAAAGGCAGAAAGTCTTTAAGTAAATCTGTACCTGTATTTTCCACTGAATCCTGTGCTTCCGTAAAAAAACAGCCACAGTGATTACTCAGTGATTATCTCAGTAAATAACCTAGGAATGGCTCTTGTAAATCAAATTAAAAGAAAATCCACCACAGAGGGCCATCAAAATCCTTGGAAGAACCATCTCTCACTGATCTAAACTCACTGATTCAATAGGATCCACTGATCCAATGATTTTGTAATACATCAAGATTATAATTTAAAAGAGCATTTAAAAATTATTTGTGTTAAGTAGCTGCCCATGTTTATCAACACATTTTTTTTTTTAATTTCTGCCCACTATTAATTGAAACAATCCTGCCTCTGGCCAGTGGATTGAACAATGTGTTTTTTAGACCTGCCACAAAGTGCCCTCCTGACTGGCTCATCAGAAGGTTTACATCAATACATTAGGGTGTTAATTTCTCTTAAGCATCGCACCTTCTGTAACAAAGAAAGGTGTAGCTTACACACCCAATTGTGAGTTCTTTTGGCTGCAAGTAACAGAATTTCTGAGTGGTTTAAGCAGCAAAAGTGTTCGACTAGGTAACATGAACAGCAGGCTATAGACAAGGCAGACAAGAAAACGAGTGTGGTTCAAAGAAATCACTGAAGATCCCAGGTCCTCCAATTTTTCATCTTTCCCTACTTTTGTTTATATGTTGGCTTTTTGCCTCATGGTCACAGTTGGTATCTATGATCAATGCAGGAAGAAGGAGAGGATATAAAAGGGTACAAGTAGCTTTTACCAGGAAAATCAAAGCTTTCTCAAAAAGGACCTTGAAAATTTTGGCTTAAGTCTCATTGGCTAGAACTGTGTCACATGGCCAACCCTCACTGCAGGGGAAGCTGGGAAAGTGAGTAGCTTTTCTAGCCTCTGTAGTAGACAGTAATATGGGACAATGTCTAGGTATTCCTTATGCCAGCTTACAGTTCTATCACTTACAAACAGATGTTGGGTTTGTGTGATTTCTATTTATCCTCCATAGCCAAGAAATAATAGAAAGCCTTACTGGCCCATAACCATCTACCCAACCAGTAAAGTAACACTTTTCTTTCATTGAAAATTGAAATTCTTATTCTGAAAATGAGACATAACACTTCAACTTGATCACCCAGGAAAATGTGTCACACAGTAATCATGCTTTCCAGGCTGGAACAATACTCAAAATTTCTGCTCTAGAAGAAGTAACTCGGTTAGCCAGTATGTGGTGCCCCTAGAAATGTGGCCATGGAGCCTTAGAATACTGGACTGTCCTGGCACAGACAAACTCACAAGATTAGCCGGGGTCTAGAACTTATAGGACAAGTAATATTTAATAGAGAGAATGGGGAATGGAGAACAAGTTCCCCTCACTTGTCTGAAGAATCGCTTAGAATGTTTATTAAAACACAGATAACCTGGGTCCCAATCGAGAATTGAATCATAATTTGCAGGGAAGAGGTCTGGAAATCAGTTTTATTTTTCTAAACAAGTACCCCCAGTGAATTTTATCACCACATTGAGTTTGGAAACACTAGCAGTGGTTCTACATCCTGGCTGCTCAGTGCAATCATTTGGAGAGCTTGCCTGAATCACACCAACCGCTGGAGCTCCACCCTCAACCCAATATCACAGCACATGGTCCAGGCACTAGCATTTTTAAGAACATCTCTGGCTAGTCTCCTGTGCAGGTCTGACAGTAGCTGCACTAGGTCAAAGGAAGGGGCTCCGGTATAGAAGTCCAGATGCAGTACCACAGAGTTCAGGGAAAAACTGAAGCAGCCAAAGAAACTAAGTCAGCAATTGACAAATTATAGCCTGCAGGTCAAATCCCCCAGCCCACATGTTTTTGTAAACAAAGGGCTTTTGGAACATAGCCATGTCATCCCCGTACCACCATTTTTTCACATATTAGCTATGGCTGCTTACTACCCTACCATGACAGAACTCAGTATGAGAGAGATGACAGGTCCCACATAGGCCACAATATTTATTATATGGCCCTCTATAAGAAAAGTTCACCAACTCCTGAACTGACTGAACATCTAGATCAGGAGTACTTGATAAATAATAAGTATTGATTATACACAAGACATGGTTCTGAGTGCTTTGCACTTGTCGAGACATTTGTCTAAGGTCACAGAGCTAGTGAGGTGCGAGGCAGGATCTGAATGCAGGCTGTCTGACTCTAGGACCTATATACATATTTCAGTTTAATCAGTATGTCTCTTAAGCATGACTTTTTTGACAAGGTGTAAGGAGAGCAATATCCTTCCAATTTTCTAGTTAGTGGTAAGTCAGGAGGACAGACAGATGTCTGAACAATCTAAGTCACCACTTGCATTTCCCTTGTGCCTCATGTCCACTGAAGCAGTCAGACTGAGAAGGATTCATTCTTTTTGCAAGCTTGAAAAATGGTGAGTGCTGAACTGTACAATTTCTTTCTCTTTTTTGAAATTTACAGTGTTCAATATGACTAACTCTATAAGCTGGAACTCTAAGAACCACTCAAGGCTCCCAGACACATGGTATTATGATCACTTCCTTGGCTGCATCAAGCCTCACACCCTTAATTTGTTCTGTGATATATTCAATACGTTCCTAGTTTTCCACAGGGTCAGCAGGATGGACAGTTCACTGGTAAAGATTACAGACATTATTCTGGAATCACCATTGCTGTGGCTCTTTGTCAAGGGAACAGGGAGGCAGTTGGAAGAGAAGAACATGCAGCCATTAGACGCAGAGGAACAAAAACCACACGACGGCTGGTAAGACAATAATAGCAATTTTATTGTCAATAGTTTGCTTTATGGGAAGCCAATAAAGCAATTGAAACATAAGTTATATACTCAGAGAACCCAGTCTACAATAGGGCCTTGCGAGTAGCTTCTGCATCATCTGCCACTAACAATAGAGCCCACATCATCTTAGGTGCAGACAAAAGCCACAACAGATCTGTGTTTTTCTAGTCAATTTGCATTCCAAAATGTAGTATGCCAAAAGTTAGGCATACTACATGCCAAGTGCTAATCAGACTAGGTAAATGAAGGGTAGACAGAGTGTTGAGTCACACCACCCGACCAAAAATCCAGCACTGGTTTAACTTATTGTTCATTAGCCTGTATAGATAGTTTCAAGGTATACAGCCTGACCACACGCTCATACAGGCCAGACTACACTCTAGCTTTGTTTCCAGTGCGTACCAGACACTGAAAATATGAGGCCATTGATAAGGCTGGCAGTGTTGTTACACACCCATGGAAGAGCTTAGCTAGGTCTACCTGATATTAACATCAGTTCAGAGAAGCCTGTTATGCATCTGGCACTATGCCAGGTACCCAGGTATTATCTGCAGAGTGTACAAACAAGTAAAACTTTGTGGGGGGTTGGGGGGAGCTTGTTACATCACATTGCCACTTTTTCTTTTTTGGATTATGTGGATTTGGTCTGAATTCTTTAACTTTGGTTAAAGAATTGGAGAACCTTGGTCTCTGATTCCTTGCTGACCACTTCTTCCCTTAGCACCCTGTGGTTTGGGAACAGTTTGCTTGGCAGTACACAGCCCCTCATCCCCATCCCTATTCCAGAACCTCTTTCATACTGCATTTCTCACTCGGAATTCCAGAAAAGGATTGTGGGCCTCTGTTTATCCCAACGGTGTCAACACCATTTTCTTCCAGAATCTTCTCTGCCTGACTTCAAATCCACAGCCTACTGAGTCTGTATGGTTGTTAACTCCCCTGTCGTCTTCTGCTTTGTATTAGCTTTTGGATACGTATATAAATCATCCCTTCAAGAATGTACAATTCTTGAGGCTCGAAACCTTGCATGAGTGGTTGCCGAACAAATTTTGCTGAATGTATGAACTGAAGGTTGTTAGCAGCAGGTAACACTACCTGGATAAAGAGGAAGGCAAATTTGTTCCTATAACAATTTTTCTTCTGGTACACTTGGCTTCTGCAAGGTTATGAATATCTTATAGAAGGTGAACTGGGTCGATTTCCCCACTTAGAGCTGAAAGAAAGGAAATGATCATTTCCAGATTGCTGAGCTTTGGGCACTGTGTTAACTTTCGTTCCTTGATGCCAGGCACCTTATACCCATTACTTCATTTAAACCTCATAATAGCCCATTGTACAGATGAAGAAATTGAGGTCCTAAGGAAGTTGAGCTACGTCCTTAAAGTCACACAATTCCAAGAGTTAGGGCAGCGTTTCAGTCCAGGCAGTGTAATTCCAAAGTACACATACGCATCCACTGATCCACTGAGTTATACTTCTTCTAGGTCTAAAGTTAGAGTGGTTCTGGGTCACTCAGGTTCGATGTTATTATACAGGGAAGGGAAAGACCTAGAGAGGCTACCAAGGCATGCTGTGGCACCCCTGGGTTCAGGAGCGGTGCCCAAGCTAGAATAGCAAAGTACCAGGTAACCCAACCCTAACCTGAACTCGTGTGACACACACCTTGGGAATGCTTCCCCATGGGTGCTGCACTGTCCTCTACTGGATCAGGGGGACGTCGATCTAAATCTAAACACGAGGCCAAACTAAATTACACTGCTTGACTAAGTTGCTGCTAGAGGAGTTTCATAAATGTGGGGGCAGGGGGAAAGCAGACAGTTTCTAGCTGGGGTTTACACAGGAAATCCAGTTCTTTCAGTGCTTCAGCAACTTACCTTCCCTCTTCCTCTGCATTGTCAGAGCAGCTCAGTAGCTGCCTCTTTCAATTTGCCTCAGTGTGTTAGCAGCTGCTGGCTAAATTATGACCTCTAAGAAACTGCTAGGTGAGATGGGAATGTGTGTCTACGTGCAGACTCTTGAATGGCAAAGCAAGCAAAGAATTCATTGGCAGGTGATGATTTATCTGGTATCAGTGGATACTGCAGGCTAACTTTTACTCACAATCAATGTCCCTCAGCTAAAACTCAACTTTTCTGCCTGCTCCAGCATTTGATTTCTCTTTCAGAAACAGTCCAGAAGATTCCTGTCACTGGTATGACATTCTTTTAAAAAATGAATGTATATTCCATGTATATACATCCCTACCTCTGAGGCTGGAATCCAACCACCCAGCAGAGGTCAAGACATGGAGATAGCTCTGGTTTTGTTTACTAAAGCCTACATTCCCGCAGTGGCCCCATTTTCTTGTCTTGACTGCAGATCCTGAGGTAAAACGCAAACCTGCCAGCTGTGGGACTGCTGTCTATCTGCTCACAGCTCCGCTCTGCTCTTGGTCCCTGGAGCCTTTCTGACGGGGCAGCATTACCTCTTAAAAAGGTGAAAATACCATCTGTCTGTCAACTCCAAGTTATAATACCTTTCCCCAAAGCTAAAGATGATAGCAAATGGCTATATTCTCAGATATGCCATCAATGGGATATTTACAAACAACAACAAAAAACTAGCAGTGATTTCCTGCATTGGGAGAGAATGCTGATGGGAGGAGGAAGGACACAGAGATTATACCTTTGCCTCCCAGTATTATTGCGAGAGATGAACAAATCTGCATAGGGCATAGCTTATGAAAGTATAGGGAGGACTTCTCAAACATTCGTGTGCGTGCCAGCCACCTGGGGGCTTGTTAAAATGCAGATTCTGATTCTGCAGTGCTGAGGTGGGGCCCAAGATTTCATATTTCTAACAAGCTCTCAAGGGAGGCTGATGCTGGCCCTGGACCACACGGGGAATACCAGGGCTGTAAGAGTACTCTACACGTTCCGATGCCAATCTTACAACTGACCAGTCCGTCACGTGCATACAGCCCATCCACCTGCCATTATGCTGCCTACAGAAGGTGAAGGAGATACTTCATTTATTATAAAGGCAGCTTCATTTTATGAAAATCTAGATTTACGAAACTGAATTATACCTCTTAAAAAAGAATTCAGCTTAGGATTCCTAGTAGAAAGTTCTCCAAATAGGGAAATATGATTTATTTTTTAAAGTCCTAATTAAATACAGGAGTACAGGAGACCATTTATAATTAAACTGGGAAATATTTAAATTGAGAAATGGTGGAAAGGAGTTAATACTACAGGATTGAAATGGCAGCCCTTTTATTTTCTCTACATTTGAATGGCTAAGTCTAGGCTTTTAGCTACTCCCATCAATGAGAGGCAAGATTTCAATGGCTGCTGCCTCTCCACAGACTCTGTGAAATTGGTAGCTCTTTCTCCCTAGCAGTGGCCACCTGGGAAGTGAGTGAATTGGGTCAATCTAATTAGGTCAGGTGCTTCTTCAAAAACACTAGAAATCTAAAGTTAAGCTAAAAACAAACCAAAGGAACCTAGTGTGAATTCTATTCGTATCATGCTTACACATCTAGTATGTTGAACCCTGATAGTGGCAGAATGTATAATTGTCAGTGTCCAAAGTCATCCAAGGAAAGGCAAATATCTTTTGAAAACATTTATCAGTTTCCTGGAACTATGAATTTCATCTCACAGTGTTTTTGAACCATCTTTCAGAGAACTATATTTTCTGCAGAATATGATAAAAGAGATCATTTTTGAATATAGGAATACCTTGAAGATATCGTGTTCCATTTCAGACCACCATAATATAGTAAATATTGCAATAAAGTGAATTTCACAAATTTTTCGTTTACCAGTACATATAAAGTTATGTTTATAATACACTGTAGTCTTTTAGTATGCAATAGCATTATGTCTAAAAAATTCATGTACCTTAATTTAAAAATACTTTATTGTTAAAAAATGCTAACAATCATCTGAGCCTTCGGAGGGTCATAATGATTTTGCTGGGGGAGGGTCTTGCCTTGATGTGGATGGCTGTGGACTGATCAGGGTGGTGGTTGCTAAAGGTTGGGGTGGCTGTGGCAATTCCTTAAAATAAGACAATAATGAAATTTGTTGCATCAGTTGACTCTTCCTTTCACAGAAGATTTTTCTGTAGTATGTGGTGCTGTTTGATAGCACTTTACTCACAGCAGAACTTCTTTCAAAATTGAAGTCATCTCAAACCTTGATGCTGCTTTATCAACTACGTTTATATAGTATTCTAAATCCTTTGTTGTCATTTCAACAATGTTCCCAGCATCTTTACCAAGAGGAGTTTCCATCTCAAGAAACCTCTTTTTTTTTTTCCCATCCATAAAAAGCAACTCCTCATCCATTCAAGTTTTATCATAAGATTGCAGCAATTCAGTCCCATCTTCAGGCTCCACTTCTAATTCTTTTGCTATTTCTACCATAATCTGCAGTTACTTCCTCCACTGACATTTTGAATCCTTCAGAATCATCTTTGAGGGTTGAAGTCAACTTCTTCCAAACTCCTGTTAATGTGGATATTTATACCTTCTCCCATGAATTATTAATGTTCATAATGACATCTAGAATGGTGAATCATACCAGATGCTTTTCAATTTACTTTATTTGCTCAGGCCCATCAGAAGAATCATTACCTATGGTAGCTATATCTTGTACAATGTATTTATTAAATAATGAGACCCAGAAGTCTCATTGATCCATGGGCTACAGAATAGATGTGTTAGCAGGCATGAAAACAACATTCCTCTCCTGTACATCCCCATCAGAGCTTTTGGGTGACTAGGTATACCGTCAATGAGTAGTAATATTTTGAATGGACTCTCTTTTTCTGAGCAGTAGGTCTCAACAGTGGGCTTGAAATATTCAGTAAACCATGCCGTAAACAGATGGGCTGTCATTTAGGCTTTGTTTTTCCATTTATAGAGCACAGACAAAATAGATTCAGCATAATTCTTAAGTACCCTAGGATTTTTTAAATGGTCAGTAAGCATTGGCTTCAACTTAAATTCATCAGCTGTATTAGTCCCTGACAAGAGAGTCCACTTGTCCTTTGAAGCTCTGAAATCAGACACTGGCTTCTCCTCTCTAGCTATGAAAGTCCTATATGGCATCTCTTCCAGTAGAAGGCTGCTTTATCTCCATTGAAAATCTGGAGTTTAGTGTAGCTGCCTTTATCAATTATCTTAGCTAGATCTTTTGGATAAGTGCTTCTTCACCTTGCACTTTCACGTTATGGAGATGGCATCTTTCCTTAAACCTCATGAACCAACCTCTATGAGCTTCCAACTTTTCTTCTGCACCTTCCTGACTTCTTTTAGCTGTCACAGAACTGAAGAAAGTGAGGGCCTTGCTCTGGAATAGGCTTTGGTTAAAGGGAATGTCGTGGCTGGTTTGATCCTCTATCCAGACCATTAAAACTTTTTTTGTTTAAGTAGTAAGGCTGTTTCACTTTCTTATCATTCATGTGCTCAGTGAAGTAGCACTTTTAATTTTCTCCAAGAACTTTTCTTTTGCATTCTCCATTCGGCTATTTGGTGCAAGAGGCCTAGCTTTCAGCCTATTTTGGTTTTCAACAAGCCTTCCTCAGTAAGCTTAATCATTTTTAGTCTTTTATTTAAAGAGAGAGACGTGTGACTCTTCTCTTCACTTCGAGGCTATTGCAGGGTTGTTAAGTGGCCTAAGTTCAGTATTGTTGTGTTTCAGGGATTAAGGAAGGAGGCTGGAGGAGAGGGAGAGAACGGGAATGGCCAGCAGGTGGAGCAGTCAAAACACACACAACAATTATCAATTAAGTTCTTATAAGGGTGTGGTTCTTGGTGCCCCCACACAGTTCCGACAGTGACATCCAAGAGCACCGATTACCTTAACAGATACAATAATGAAAAAGTCTGAAATGTTGTGAGAATTACCAAAATGTGACACAAAGACACAAAGTCAGCACATACTATTAGAAAATGGCGCAGATAGACTTGCTGATCCCAGGGCTATCACAATCTTTCAACTTGTGAAAACCGCAGTATCTTCAAGGTGCAACAAAGCGCAACACAGCGCAACACAATATAATGGGGTGTGTCTATACAGAAATCTTATTGTTAACTAATTTAGTCAAGCTAAGGTGGAAACTAACTGTTCTACTCTTTTGCTTATGTGGTTTCAATTATAAATAATTGCCTGTGCAGATACATTAGGGTAACAATTTCTGTAGATAAGTGGTAACTATAATAAACATAATCTTAAACATCTACCTGATTTTCTTAGAAACTAATATTGTTTTCAAATGTCCATTTGTGCTCAAATCTATCAAGAAAGAGGACTTATATTACTCATTTGAATGTTGAGTTTAAAGATTAAATAGAGCTGGTGTGGTAGCTTACGCCTGTAGCCCCTGCACTCCAGCGTGGGCAACAAAATAAGACTTCATCCCGCTTAAAAACAAACAAAAGCAAGCTTAAACACAAACAGTAAAAACTAAATGCATGTTCATATTGGTCTATTTTGCATTATTCTGTACACTGCGGTATAAAAAACCAGGGGCAGGGACTGAATGAGTAGTCCTTTTTGAAGCAATGTTCAAACTAGAAACTGGCAGAATTTTCCTTTGGCTTTTTAAAAAATATCTCAATTATGGTACTGCTTTAAAAAGGATGTATCATAGCCTGGAGGCAAGATATAAACAGCTAACTTTTAGTAATTTCTTCAAGGATATATCTGCTTTCATCTATGTACAACTGTAATTTGAGCATTCCCCATCAGTCTCCAATCACCTCCTGACTCTTGGGCCATGCCAGATGTTGGGGAATTGCTTGAAAGGCAGGCTTATAGCTCCCTGAAGACCGGAATTCCCAATAACCCCAAGGTATATCATCTGAAGTCAAAACAAAGCCTTCTTGACTTGTTCTGCTGGAGTCTTTTATCTGTTCAGTCACTTGACCATGCCTCCCCTAAATGAGATCTCAAATTTGATCTTAGGTAAAAAGAATGTTTTGAGTATCTTTACTCCTAGATAGACAAAGGCTATTTTAGAGAGCTCTAGTCTTTCAAAAGCAGAAACTTCTTTTAAACTCAACCAACCCTTGCCTTCGGGTTGTACAAAGTGGTTCCGCCTCTCAGTCATGGATGAGGGCTGAAAAGACAGGGATAATTGGGGATTAGGAGAGGAGATTCTTTGACCAAATTCTTTATGAAATGCCAATGGGACCTCAACATGAGTATATGGCTTCTTATTACATAGTTATTTAAATGGCAATAAATGAAGCTGCAACTAACAGGCACTCATGGGTCTGGTGAATCTTGCTCTAAGATACTAATTTCCTCTGGTAATAGAAAATCACAGTCGAACTCAACAAGAATGTGTTTATAGTTTATAAAGCTCTTCAAATTTTGACATCCACTTGGAAAACAAGAAAAATTTATACTGAAGCCAAAACTCATTTGCTTCCTTCATATACAGCCAAACTGATTTCACTGGGTTTTTCTGTCAGTTACTGCAAAATATTAATAAACAACCCAAACTCACAACATATATGACCCAGTATTCCTGAATTTCAGCATTAATAAGCTTTTTAAAGATAAGGAAAAGGGGACAGAAACCACATCCTTTACTGAAGTTTCATTTCACAGTTGAAGCAGAAAATGTATAATATCAAGCAATGCCCTATGTGAGAAATGAGAAATTGTAAGCATTTCAGCTACATTAAAAATTCCTTCAATTTTAAGTACTTAAAACTTGTTTTCTTTGGCCATGTAAGGCTGTCCTTTCAAATATGACTCAGGCACAGTGAAAAATTTTTTGAAATGGTAGAAATATTCAGTGTTTGAATACAATAATAGGGCTTTTGGTCTGCATTAGACAGCCTGAGATCAATGTACCTTCATCTGAAAGCAAAGTTTGAGCACCTTAGCAATGACATAAACAGTTTGAAAAATCTGCCTGCACTGCTCTTTAACATTCTTTTCCAACAATTTTTATTTTTCAATAATAGGTGCAATTAAATCATTGCATCTTCTGTACTCCCAACAAATCTCCTGGGTATTTGATGCCATTAACAATCTTGGCCCAACTCTCCAAATGTATCTCCCTCTACTTCGCTATTGAATAATCTGCTGTGGACACCAGCTACCCCAACATTGCCCAAACTCTAAGCCAATGATGGTTCTTCCAAGGCATTCCTTCTTCATCCCCAAACTCTCCTCATCCTTCACTGTTGAAGCCCAGTCCTACCACACCTATTAAATCACCTTCCTTTCCAGTTTAACACATTGCCTATAATCTATACCATTAATTGAAGGTATGGGGCACATGATATATTCAGCTTTGTGCTGGCTCTTCTATTATGGTTTTCTATGGCCATTTCAATAATTGTCATGTAATTAGTGATGTACCATGTTTTTATAAAATTATTAATTTAGTAATCTAGAAATACTACCATTTATAAAACAAAACAACCAAACATTCTGTATGGGTTTTTTTTTTTAAATAGATGCCTTAATTAAGATAAAAACCAAAGAAAGTTTTCACAATAAGCCATAAACCCATTAAAAGATGAACTATCATATAAATTTTTATACAACCATTTCTTAGTTAAAAACTAAAGGATTTTTTTTCTATATGTAAAAACAAAGGTGAGAAAATGGCTTATCCATAAAAGCCCTGGCTTTTGCTAAGTATTAATCATGCAGTTCAACCTGCACATACTGTCTTAAACAGAGCTTTTAATAAGAACTTTGGACAAAGCTTCTTGTCATGACACATGCCTGTCAAGGGTTCAGTCTACTGTCCTGTCACGTTGAGGGACCAACAGGCCAATTAATACTTTTTATTCTGAGGTTTTTAGACTGTACATGACTCATATTCTAAGAGGTGTCAGAAAGGAAAGTTGCTGAACCCGAGAAGGTTGGATCAGATAAGGAGTGGATCCACATATAAATGTTGCTTATCCCTCCAAATGCCAAGAAATACTATTTTGTATAAAACATTTCATATTTTATTTTCTTTATGAAAGGAATTTTACAAAGATAATCCCAGCTTTTTCTTGACAAATTTGTTTTAAATTTATAAATGCTGTTCATGATACTGTGACATTCTCTGGTGATTGCCCTACATTGAGCTTTTACCTTGGTGAATAGCCCCAGACTGATATGTCCTTGTAGTTCTACCGTCTACTTTTTCTGTTTTATTTCATTTTTATTTGTGTTTCGTACACTGCCTGTCTCAAAAAAATGACTTAATGCAGTACTTGCTGTTAAAAAAAAAATCTTTGCTTTTTTCTTTCTACCATTTAGCTATATCTTCTCACTGACATCAATGTGTTTCTGGCCTTTCTGGCTGTTTTATTTTACACACCATTGTTCAGACAAGAGTTCCAGAGTGGCTCAACCTATCCTGTTGAGAACAACACTTTGACATTACCAAGAATCATTTTTAGAATAATATTTTGTAGGGTCATTATGGTCCATTACTTGTCATCCTGAGACTTTTCCTACTTATCTCCAGTTTTCAGCTGGGAAATGAATGTTTATATTTCCTAAAAATCAGATGTCCAGATAAGTGAGGTTATTTCCATGATTCCCAAGAAAAAAGAAATGATACTGAGAAGAATGCATGAGAACTGTCCTGTCCAATACCATAGTTGCTAGCCACATATATTTAAAATTAAATCAAATTAAATTTTAATTAATTGTAAATTAAATTAAAAATTTAGTTCCCCAGTTGTGCTATGTTTTGAGTGCTTGATAGCCGCACGTAGCTAGAGGCTACTATATCAGATGGATAAAAAGTTTTTCTACCATCACGGAAAATTTTGCTGGATAGTATGCTTTAAAGGATTAGGGGAACCATGTTTGTAGGCCTATTAAACTTAGATTAAAAAAAAAAAGAAGAAGAAAATGGAAAGAAATGATGGGATGTGAAGGATCTTCATTATGTTTGTCCCAAATTCTTATTAAACAATGGTGTCACAAAGTAGAGTTTAATCTTCATATTAGTATTAGTAAGTTTGAAATTCATAGAACAAAAATCTACTAAAGGGGAAGAAGTTTGTGCAATAGCAAGAAAGCTTCAGATGTCATGTTGGCTTCATGATTCAGGCCAGGGAGAGGCAGTGATAGTTAAAGTCAAATCCATTCCTAGCTACATTCTGATTGTTCTATAATGGATGTGATGACGGGGGGTGCGGGGAGCATGAATCCAGTTTGGGGGGAAAAACACTTAATTCCAATCCAGTCTCGATCTCACAGCCATTTTCTTTGTCCCTAAAGTAGATTATTCCCTTATTAGGAAGAATGGAAAATCAAGTTTTCAGGGAAATAGAAAAGATTTTAGCAGAGAGAGAATAACCACATATGACATTACCATGTTGCCATCCTAGCTAACTCCTTTGAGTGATTTCTATGTATTAACACTTTACATGTCTTAGCTCATTTAATTCCCACAACCAACCTGGTAGAAAGGTATTTTAATATTCTTATTATGCAATTGAGAAACAGAGGCACAAAAAGTTTAAAAAACCCACAACCCACCCAAGTGATTCAACTAATAAGTAGCAAAACCTGGATAGAAACCCAGGCAGACCAGCTCCAGAATCTGTGTCTTCACTATTTCAATCTCCCATGTGCCATTTAAAAGCTTTTGAATTCTTGACTAGATAAAAGATTTCATCATATCATTCCAAAACTCAACTAGATATCATTTAGTGTTTCTTCATTGACTCAGAAAACAGTTCAGATGCTACCTGATCTCCTGATTTTCATTACGAGCACTCTTTTCACTAAAATAAAATGCTGGTAACCAAAGAGATTTTACAAAATGCCAAACAATTAGTTCACTCCTCTAACTTTGCAACTAAACAGAAAATATAAAAAGCAGAAAAGCAGATTGATAGAAATTGATGCAAGAAAGGAATTCTCTTTGAAATCGTGGCAAATGTCTTTTTTTTTTTAAATGAAAACAGTGCTCTCCAGGAAATCTCAGTTTTTGTTTTTGTTCAACCAGGACTGTAATATTTAATTAACTTCACAGCTGGATCAACTTATGACATTTTATACTCATTTTTCTTAAATGTTTTAGTGTAGTATGAACAATCTTTTCACTAATCTTTCCCCTCCTCCTCAATATACATACATATTTTTTTTTCCATCAGTGTTGATCAAGCTTTTTGCTTGGAAGTGTGTCTGTGTATGTGTGTACGGCTTTGCCAATAACTCTATATTTTCGTAATCCTCTTTTTGAATCTTTAAAGGGCTGTTGTATTAAAAAAACAAGGTGGATTTTATGTAGTTACAGAAAACAAATTTTTTTTAAAAAAAATGAGTATAAACTTTAAAGGGAAAAAAAGGACTGACATTGTTAGAGTGAATTATCCAGATAACGTAAGACATAAGTATCTGAGATTTATCCTCAGCTCTACCTCCAACCAAGGAGGCAGTAAACCACATCATTGATTCTAAACCACATATTTGTTCCCCTTTTAATATTTCTGCTTACAGTTCCTGTCCTCCAGGGTGCTGCTGGGATGTAATTGTCATTGCCCATGTATGCACCTCAAAACTTGCAGAGTGGGTATCACAGGCTTGAAAAAAAATTCTGGCAAAAATAGTGGAGCATTCTCAAGATATACTGTATACCCATGTTTTTAATGCCACAAAGGATGATACTCTTGGGGGAAATAATCAGTGATTCTAAACTGAAAGGCAATTGAGGAGAGTCGATCTAAATGTGGAGAGGCTCGGGAACATCTTAACCAATTTATTTCACTCTTACTTTACCTTTTATATATGGTTATGGGGTGATATGATAAAAATATCTATGTCGAAATGAAAAGATCCCCTTCTATGTTAATAATAAAAATTCAAAGTGATAAGAAAGTACTGTGCCATAGTTTGGTAGTATTTTTAACTTCGTATGGGTACATAAAATAATGGTATGTCTTACAGCGATACTACCTTAGCTCAGATTTGATAAAATATTGTAACATAGTGGCTTAGAGCATCAGTCACACAAACCTAGAACAAGTCTTAAATCATCTACTTTTTTTCTTTTTTAAAGATTCTTATTTTATTTAAAAATTTTAGTTTTATTTTAAATTGACAAATAACTATATATATATAGGGTAAAATATGTTTTCATACACATTGTAGAATGATCAAATTAGACTAATTAACATATCCATCACCTGAAATACTTATTCCTTTGTGGTGACATTTAACACCCATTCCTCTGGCTCTTTTGAAATATACTTTATTAACTATAGTCATCATGCTGTACCAATCTTCTCATCTGTGAATCCTTGGATAAATCACTTTACATACTGATTTTTAATGTCATCATCTTTTAAATGAGGATATAAAAGTACCTAGCATAGTGTTTTTGTGAGCATTACAAGCAATAATACAGGGAAAGCTCCTTAGCACAATGCCTAGCACATAGTAAGAACTAATAAATGCAAGCACCTATTATTATATGTGTTAACATGGACAAGTCACAAAATTCTTGGATGTCAGTTTGAGTCTACAATGTCCTGCCTGACCCCACAGGGCCATTGCATGTTCAAATGCAATAATATCACGAAAGCATGAAATGGCAAACTGCTATACACATATGCTATTACTGTTTGTAATTATCGTAGCAATTGGTGCCGTTCAACATTGATGTTCCTCCCATGATCATGAGCACTTTGGTAGAGAAAGGACTGACTACTTGGGTTCAAGCAGAGGTTGAAATAAAGAAGAGACTGAAGCCTTCGCTGGGAGAAGAGGAGAAGCTGGGATCAGACCATCTCTAAGGTTCCTTTAACTTGTAAGATTTTTTGAAACTGAGTATCAATCTAGTGTGATGTGTCAAGATAGAGGGATTTGTAGCAGTCAAGCACTTGACTCTGAATGGAGCCACAACCTTCAGACCCCTGCTCTTTATTTTCTTGACTTCAACCCATCGTCTTCATCAACCTCACCCTCTTTTGCACCCCTAATCCCCATTTCTTCTCCTTTCTTTCAAGAACCTGCAAGTTCCTCTGCCTTTATCTGTCCCAAGTAAAGCTGGTGCTGGTAATGGTGAGAAACTTCCCAGCTCAGTATTTCCTTGTCCTTAGTTTTGGGGAGGGGATGGGAGTGAGAAGGGGAGGAACTATTGATCATGGCAATAGCCAATTCTCAAATTAGAATTGCAAAAGTGCTTGGGGCCTTGTCTGCTCTCCCACTGGCCAGCCTGGCAAATGGCTTCACCCTCTACCCCCCTTGACATATTTCCTATGGTGAGTCAGACCCATCATAGACTTTTGATTCCTGAAATCTAAAACCTTTACAAACATATTTTTCTTAGCAGATGAGAAATTGAAAAATTATAGCATGCCAGACGGGTTTAAACAATTCATCTGGTATGTTGAAGCTAATTAGACATGCAACATAAACACTGCCATGATAAAAATGTACAGAAAAGGCATTTCACAAACAATATGACTATAAAACCCTACATCTGATCAACAGTGTTTATAAAGAAACAAGGCTGTGCCAAGATTACTTTGCAAAGTCCATGATTTTTAGTGCGGTATCTGCAGAGGGAGCCAAGTCACTGAAGAGCTTGATGTTGAAGAGTGAGTGACTCAACCTAAACACAAAATGATCAGGAGCACAAGGGAAAGCAGTAGGCCTTCGCTGAATCCTGTTGTCCTTGGCTCCAAACCTGTGAATTTAGCCTAAAATGTGGCTGATTTTGTACGTACCTCACTTTGCATAACTTTCGGGTTTGATTTCTGGGCATGGCCTAAGATCTCAACTGACTCTCCCTCAGGCGTGCTTTTCAGAAGTCAGAGTCTGATTTCGCATAAGTAAGAGAGAAATTTGGAAGAATTAATGATAAATATTGCCAGGTCTGTTGGGACACACTGGTATGTTACATGAGGTGGAAGAGGAGATGAGCAATTCTTTTCATTCAATATTTCCCAGACCAAGTGGTTTCTACAGGCAAGGAGGGGACCGCAGGGGATAACAAGATGAGGGAGACGGTGTGCTTTGGCCTCTTAGAATTTACTGCAAGACATTTATACCAGTAACTATAAAAGGTTACACAATGCTCAGAAAGAGAGAGAAAATACAGTGAGGTAGGAAGAAAAGAGTAAATACAAGGTGGTGTGTAATTAATCTAGCCACAATTTTATAAAAAAAAAAAATCACACATGTTCAGTCTTGCTGGAAAAGTCATACAGAAATGCAGCTTCTTAGAAAAATTCTTTAGCCTCTAATTGTCAAAGTTAGTTGCAGAGGGAAAATGCAGCACATGTTTAAATCAGTTCAGCTGAGAGCATTCAGGAACACTGTATATTATAGGTGGCATTTTCACTGGGCCTTAAAAGATCAGCAGGGTTCTGGCAGTTTCTCCTAGGGAGAGGAGCATTCTAAGATGGTGAAAGACGTGTAAAAGTGCTCAGGAAAGACAGGTGCTATTAAAGGAATAGTTGTTTTATTTTTCTACCTGGAAAAGAACAAAATACACAGGACACTGAATACGCTCATCATGTTCCTGTTTGTCCTGTGCCACAGATTCATTTCAGATTAAAAGAACACTTTTGCCTACAGTTTCCTATACTAACGTAGTAAAATGTCAACAAGGCCTTTATTAGGGTCTTTCTGCAGATGCTCCAAGCTGAGTTTTCAAATCCAAAGATTTGATTGTGATTATGAGAATTGAAGAAGATTCAGTAAAGAAAAAGCCACAAAAAGGAGAGCTTCTGGAATAAAGCCTTATAAAATCAATTTTTAATCAGTAGAAAATTTTTCTAAACAATTTGTAATCACCTTCTTCCTCTATCACTCTGTGCCTAAAGGCTACGCAATTAATACCCAAAATGACAAGTGATGACTACAGTATTCAGGAAAACAGCAAGTTCCAACCAGATGCAAAAAAAAAAAAAAAAAAATTTTAAAACTTTGATTTTAAAACTTTTCTTTTAATGAATCTTCCCAAAATTAGATATTAATTTACAGTAGCCATTAATTCACTCATTCAACAAATATTTATTAAGTACCAACTATATGATAGGAGCTAGTCATAGCTCTGGTCTTTTATGCTTATTTACAATGAAATATTTCATAGTCTATAATTTGGACAAATTGAAGGATTAAGGCGAGAATAAGTTTAAATGCAAAGACTGAGACTACTGAAACTATTTTAACTTGGTCTTTAGATTAGTTACTTTAAAACAAATTGAACCTACACAATCTGATTCTAAATATGCCTATTAGATATGTATGCTCTAAACTTTGTTTTAAATAAGCGAAAGCTCAGGAAATCCGAAACCATTTCTCTACAAAGACACACACACTAACTGATGCTTTAAAAATTATATATTGAGGATAAAGAAAAATCCATCTTTGTAGGAAAATTCAGAAATAGAAATCATGGGTTCTAGTATTTACAAACAGGAAAAAATTTGGCAAAGAGTACGGAATCATTAAAATAATCCTTTCTGACTAAACTTGTCTTCTGCTTTAACAGTTTATTCCTTACAACAAATAAAGCAATAAGAAGCACACGTAGTGCAACAATAGAGAAAAACATTATCTCCCAAACATAAAATTCTAATTCACTGAATTTCTAGAATGAGTTAAACACTAATTTTCCAAATATTGCCTCCTCCTCATTAGAACTTATATTGGACCTTCTTACCCGTTCCTTCATGTTTGTTCATTTCTCTTCTGTATTTCATCATGTTGTCTTCCTCAGCTAGTTATGTAATTTCTTCCTATCTAGCTGCCGGTTAACTAATTCTCCCTTTAGCAGATTCTAGTCTTTTAATTACCTCACTTACTGAATTTTTATTTTTAATTATTATATGTTTGATTTGATTTTAAAAAATGTTCCTTAAAATGTCCTCAAGTCCCTTAGATCTCTTTATGGTGATTAACTTAGAACTCTCTGAGCATATTTAGTTGCTTTAATTGAGAGGACTGACCTAGGTACCTAATTCACCAAGCCCCACCTCCTGTATAACTCCATTTGTATCATATTCCACATAAAATTATATACCCTGATTTGTCGCTCCTAGGAACCATTCACATAGACAGAATGGAAACGGTCATGACAATGACATGGCTTGTAAAATAAAGGCTGCCTCCTGAGATCACGTAGTCCTCCTTGTCAAGTCTAAGTACTTAACATACATGACTTGAAAACGTTAGAAGAGATTCTTATTTTCATGTTATAGGTGAGAATAAGGAGGCTCAGGAAGGTTCAGGTACTTTTGCAGAGTCAGATGACTAAGGATGACTGAGCCAAGATTCAGCTTAGGAGTTTCTAAAGTGCACACTCATTGTGCCACCCTACAAGTAGTCAATTGCGTGGGGTGACTCTGCTCTCTTTATCACGGGCTGTCAGCAGATCAGAGCGTGTAGAAGGCCAAGAGCAGGGATTTGGTACCCAAGTGAACCAGACCACTCATTCTGCCTGCTGACCACAGCCCACCTCAGCCTTAGTTTAGCCAATGTTTGCTCCTTGTCCCCTGCAGCAAGCTTTGAGCTCTGTCAGAACAAAGGCATTATCCATAGTGGAGAAACTTCATTAGGAGTGTCATTCTTATGTAAATTTTCCCCAAATGGTGCCTTTTTTCTACTCATTTGAGTTTCTGGAAATAAAAGTTAATGATGTTACTAAAACTCAACATAGAAATGAACTCCTTGTAAAAAAAAAAATATATATATATATATTTTTTTTTTAAGCTTTAAATTACATGTGGTAATTTCTGTCGCTGTCTTCCCAAGAACACAGACTAATGTCTAATACCACTTCAGTATCAAACTGAAAAACGGGGCACATTTGATCAAAGGTAGCACACTTGCCTGCCTGCCTTCCCTCTTCCTGTCCCCCCTCTTTCTCCAGCACTTTCCTCCTCCTTACTAAACACGGGCCCTCCTGGTGGAGCTTATATTCTAGTGTGGTAGCTGGGAGCCAAAAAATAAACAGATACAAAATAAAAGGTACTTTCAGACAGCGATAAGAGCTAAACAGGAAACGCAGCAGGCAGACGAAATACAGAGCAGCTGGGGCATGGCTGATTTGCAAAGGCCTTGAGGGTCTGCCACAGAATGAGGCGGCACCAGCGCCAAGAGAAAGCCCTTTCAGACGGAGAGAAGCCCCAGAGCAAAGCTGAGGTGAGGAGGAGCCTGGCCTGCTGTGTTCCAGGAGGAGACAGAAGGCTGGTGGCTGGAGCGAGGCCCAGCAGGGACAGGGTCCTGGGAAGAGGGGAGAGGTTTGCAGGGCCAGATCCGGTAGCGCTTGTAGCCTACCGCCACGGGTCTGGGTTTTATTCTGAGAATGTGGGGAGCTCTTGGAGGACTTTTATCTGGGAGCGACAAAGTTTGATTTATATTCTTCAAAGATCGTCTAGCTGTGTAGGGCAGGAGTGGAGACAGGGAGATGAGTTAGCGGAGTCTACTGAGCCCAGGTGAAGATGATGGCGGATCTGTGCTGTGGCAGAGACAGAGAGAACAGCATGGCCATGGGGTATGTTTTGAAGGTACAGCTGACGGAGCTTGCTGATGCACTGGGTTGGTGTGAAGGAGGGGGAAGATCCAAAACGATGAAAGGTTTTGCCTTGCTGTTTAGCTGCTTTTAGGACTCATTCTCAGACGAAAGCAGTGCACGCTGAGTAACTCAACTGAGAGATCCTGGCAAGTTATGCAAAAGAGACTGTCCCATGACGTGGCAAAGACTAGCCAGACTGTACCTACGGAGCTGGTATTCCACTGACCAGGAATGTAGTTTACCTTAAAAAGGATGAAAGTTATCACTTAGAGCCTTGCTACTTAAAGTCTTGTCTGGAACCAGCAGCACTGGATCACCTGGTTGGAAAGACAGAGTCTCTGTCCCCACTGGAGACCCATTGAATCAGAATCTGCTTTGTGCGGGTGCACACAAACATTTGAAATGCAAGGGCAAAGAGATATTCTAGCTGATTGGGGACCACATCTTTTGTTTTAAAAAATATACAAAAGCACCATGCTTATTTAGCATTCATGACCTTTAAAAAACAGAGGTTTATGCAACAACAGCAGCAAAATACCACAACAAAACGCTAAACCTAGCTTCTATAAGCTTGCTTCAAATCACCTTACCTACCAGATTTCTTTCCCTTTCCAGTGGTCTTACTTTCCCATTATTTTAGTAATTGCACACAAGAGAATGGAAATATGCACAAATCTGGTTACTAGGCTTCAGGGTCTTGTGGTCAGAAATACTGCTCTCCAGTAATATTTTAAAGGAAACATTACTTTCTTTAATTATAAATAGAGGTCATAGCAATTTCTGCACAGACCCCTAAATGTTTTATGATGTTTTTAATGAAAAAAAGGCAAAGGAGCCAATGCTTCAATATATCACACACACCAGAACGGCAAAAAATTATAATAAAAATCTATGTACTCAACTACATTTTCAACAGGCAGTGAATCTATGGAAAATGGAACCATTTATATATTGCTCATTTTTTTTTTGAGTTCAGGGGAACCTTACTGAGAAGGCCTCTTCTTCCCAAATCTGTATTTCCTTCCTGGAGAAGTCACCTAAAAACTGAATGCAAAATCCATCTGTTTAAAAACCAAATCAAGATGTTTTCCAGAGCAGTGGTGCTGATAACACTGTATTGGCTTGCACAGAGGGGTTATTAATCAAAATTCAGTTCAAGTCAACAAGTATTTACTGAACACCTGTAATACTTAGGTTTTTTTGAATTATGTGCATATGGAGCTACTGAAACTTGCTGATTGAGAAATTTCCACATTGACAATTTCAAAAACAAAAGAAGTGAACTTTATTTGATTTATTTATTTATTTATTTTTTGAGACAGAGTCTGGCTCTGTTGCCCTGGCTACAGTGCCGTGGCATCAGCCTAGCTCACAGCAACCTCAAACTCCTGGGCTCAAGCAATCCTCCTGCCTGTGCCTCCCGAGTAGCTGGGACTACAAGCATGCACCACCATGCCCAGTTAATTTTTTTTTCCTATATATATATTTTTAGTTGTCCAACTAATTTCCTTCTATTTTTAGTAGAGACGGGATCTCACTCTTGCTCAGGCTGGTCTCGAACTCCTGACCTTGAGCGATCCACCCGCCTCGGCCTCCCAGAGTGCTAGGATTACAGGTGTGAGCCACCGCGCCCGGCCAGGGTTAGGTGTTAAGTATCCCATGACCCACTGAATGTGGATTCCAGCACTTAGCATGGTCTTTAACTGTATATTTATTTGCGTCATTATTTCACAGTCTATCTTCCTCACCAAACTGTAAACTCCTTCAAA